>JAWWMK010037908.1:0-12387 GCA_035047105.1 Galeopsomyia nigrocyanea
GTCTCGGCAAACTGGAGGTGGGATTTTCGCAAACTACTCGTTGGATATGGGATCTTTTTCCACTGACCCGACGATATGTATAGAGAAAGATCGTACCGGCGTGCAGTAAACCGTGCCGACGGCAAAGCCAACGAGCGTCGTGGCGATAACAACGTGGCAATGCTTCAAGCTTGGAAACTGGTCGCTGATAATGCTGATTATACCGCCAGCTAAGGCTATTCCACTTCCTATACCGAGTATGTAGAGCATCAGAAAGAACAGCACGGCGAACAGCTGTAAGAAGGAAAAGTACATTTGGTTTTTGCGAAATATTTCTTTTATTCTTATATACCTGTGGCATCCAAGTGAATTTAGCAATGGCATCCGGATAAGAAATGAAGGCCAAACCCGAGCCAGCACGCACGACATTGGCGATGTCGTCGGTGCCCAATTCATGCGCCAAATTGCCTAGTATCCCAAATATCGTCAGTCCGGCCATCAAACTCGTCAGCGTATCTAGTGTCGTCACCACTAACACGTCGCTAAAAGAAAAAAAAAATCAAAGTTTTCAACAAATTCGAGTTTTACTTTCACATTTACATAAATATACACTCACCGATAAATATTATGTTTAAAATCATTGTAAGACGCGTAAGTGACAAGTCCACCGAAGCAAATGCAGAGCGAGAAAAAGCACTGAGTGACGGCGGCGTACCAAACCTCGGCGCTCGCAAGTTTCGACCAGTCGGGTTTGATGAAAAATAAAATTCCATTTATCGCTCCTTCGAGGCTCATTGCACGTACGAGCAGAGCTATCATCACGACGTAAGGGAACAGAGCGAGAAAATAGGATGCCTTGCCGCTGGAACTCAATCCGCGCGATAACACCGCGAAAATGCAGAACCACGCGAACAACAGGCAGATGGTTAAACGCCAGTCGGGTGTTCCTATGCCGTCGTTGATGTTGGATTTTTCTTTCAATACTATGCGGCTGTAAGGTTCAACGTTGATTTTTTTGGGAGACGAAATTTTTTTTTTTTTTTTTAATTTTTGATGTACCATAAAAAAAAGCTTAACTTTTTGACGCCCTATTGGAAATATTTTCCAAATGGGTCTTGCTCGAGCCATTTTTACATAGTATTTGGCATATAGAATCGAAAAAAAACGTGTGCCTGTTGCGATAAATGTTTGTGACAAACTTTTTTCGCTCTAAAAATAATAAAAAAAAAAAAAAAAAAAAAAAAAAAAAAGAACGTAATTTTTCATGGTGTTTTGGAATTTGACACAAAACGAAAAATGATAGCATTAATTTGACTTCAGAATCGAATTCTACGGCTCAAAATACATCGGAAACCATGTTTTGTTTTATTTTTTACTCGAAATTCCGATCCTTGCAGAGCTTTTTGAGCTTTTCAAAGTACAACAATGCATAAATGCTCGCAAATCGGTCGGAATTTCGAGTAAAAAAAAATAAAAAAATGGTTTCCGACGTATTTTGAGCCGTCAAATTCGATTCTGAAGTCAGATTAATGTTATAATTTTTTGTTTCTTATTAAAATCCAAAAAGAAAACCATAAGAAACCAAAAAAGGCCAAATTTTCGTTTTTATCGATGTCTGAGTTGTCACATGATTTTGACACTGTCACAAGAAAGTAGAGAATGGGCAAGAGCATTACGAATCTTTTTATGCCCCGTAGAATTGCGTGCACCAAAAATTGAGTGAGTGCACGTAGTTTAAACATTCGAAAAAAAAAAACGCTGCTGAATCGTTAAGCTTTTTTTTATGAAATTCCTCGTATACTCACGTGAAGTACAATTCAGCCGAGCTCTTCCTCGAGGTAAAATTGCGATTACCATCGTCGCTACCGTTGATCGAATCGACGCACTCATCGGCCCACTCGTCGAGACACTTCGCCCAGGGTAATTCGCCATTGAAGCTATCCAACAGATATCTGAGAGTGAGCGACATGAGCGAGCAGTAATAAGTGGCGACTGCGATCATGGAAAACATTTGTGCCCAACCAACTCCACGGAGTATCGGCGCGCATGACCACAATTTCACGCACGATCTTCCGGCGAATTGGCCGACGATCATCTCGAAGTAGTAGCACGGTTTGCCGACGAGAAACAGCACCACGAGGTAGGGGATGAGAAATGCACCTCCGCCGTTCTCGTAGGCCGTGAAGGGAAAACGCCACACGTTGCCCAGACCCACTGACATCGCGATGCACGACATCAAGAATTCAAGACCGTTAGACCATTGTTGACGATTGTTGTTGTCGGCGGTGGTGGATTTTGTGGGTGGCTGTGGATTGTGAGGATTTTAAATTCGATATTCGATTTAATTTTTCGCGACTTTTTATTCTTTCTTTTTGTTTTTTTTTTATATGCCTTTCAATTTAGTACACTTCTCTATTCTCGAATTGTGACATTACTGGATCACTTATTTTCCTCGACAATACTTTGTTAGGCTTCTTCAAAAACTCGACTCGGCTCGAAATTCTGAACCAGCGTGAAACCTCAAACTTTTCCAGCTCTAAACTGTCCAAAGCTTTCAAGCGACCGAACTGATGAAAATTTTTGAGCTTCGAAGCTATTTACTTTGACCAATATTCTATGAACTTTCACCAGTTATACCGAGGTTTCGAAATTTTTTAATCGTTCAATGTTTGGTTGTTGCGGAATTTTAAGAATCTATTTTTTTTTATTTAATGCTTGAGTTCAAACAGTCTAAAAAGCTTCAGAGCTCAAGCCGCTCGAGCTTTTCGAGCTTTTCCAGAAGTCTAATTCTTGTACTTACTGTTCTTTGCTGTACTTGTAAATTTGTGGATTTTAGTTGAAAGTATGATAACTATTGTTAAACATATTTTCGAGTATTTAATCCATGTATAAATATATGATATTACTTCATTAATTTATAGCGTAATTTATTTTTATTTTTTCACTACAATTAATTACAAATTTCTCAATCCTCATTTCTAATAATCAGTTGCTATCACTCTTACTGTGTAAACTATTCAACTCTGTAAAAGGGTTTTGCAACTCGTGGAACTCAATAATTGAATAAAAGAGAAGTAAATATTGTTTACCTTTCGCAAATTCGGTTCATCGTTTGCAATATCCCGTAGCTCAACGTCGTCGTCGTCGATGACGAAGCCACGGTTATTCTGTCCCGTTACCTGTTGAAAATTATTATCTTCTTTATAAATGTTTTTTTTTTTCGTTTCGTGTGTGTGAAAGATTCGACGGATCAATCTAACGAGAACAATGGCAACTCATTTCTTTTCTTACCATTCTTGAGATATCACACAAGCGTGACTTGCACGTGACACGATTTACGAGATATAATTATTATATATTACAGAACACGCGTTTTAACGCCAAGGACTCGAGAGACAGAACTTTATCGTATATATACACTCCGCGAAGTTAGAAGTATAATGAGTTCTGGTAATTAGCGAAATTATTAATGATGTGCTAGCTTGGAAATCGAAGATGTTTCGCTAGTTTACGTGATAAAATGTATGAAATGTTTGTACAACGTAATTTTATCAGTTTCACGGAAACTCAAAAAAGAAAAAAATTGTCGTAAAACCATATATGTATTCCGTCGTAGTCGTAACAATTGAGATTAAATCCGGCAATATAAATTATTATCTAGATCTTCGTTCGAAGGTCGTCGGAGTGTGGATTATGGATGTCGGAACGAAAAAAAAAAGAGTATCTCGCATAGATCGCGTGCGTATATTATAGCAACGTCGCGCTTAATTCGTACCTAAACTACTTGTTTGCCGCGAGATAGATGTTTTTTTTTTTTTTTTGTACAAATTTGTAGTTATGGTTTGAAATGAATTATCGAAACATTAATGATTTAAAAAAAACGTATTAATAAATTGTCGTTCGTTGTTCGAATACAAATACGCGTTCGCTTGTTCCGAGCGTTCGAATACAATTTTGTTCAAGTTTGATTCTTTTTCCATTTGTTGGTTTCTTTCAAACTCCTGGCAACGCCACATTTCTTTTTATTCTATTACTAACACAAAGTTATGTAAACTTGCTGTACACTTATTCCTGTACTATATTAATTTTGTAATATCGATGCTTCAATATAAAAATACACGGCTGTCGAGATCAATATGTTGGTACAACTTCACCAAAATTATAATTGTTAATTAGATGGAAAATTAATTTTTCAACGCTCACTGACAATGAATAAACAGATGAAATTAAAACTAGAAATTAAACACCATCACTCATACAAAGCAGTAGATTCGCGGATTAACGTAGCTATATTAACACTTTAAACGATATAGAAACATATTTGACTCGAAATACCGCCGTTAGGAATTGAATAATAATTCAGAATCACCTTCGAATTCGCCATTTCACTGAACTTGTCACATCAATCTTATCATCGTCATCCGGAGGTACGACGGAAGAAAAAAAAAAGACACGAAGCGCTCGGTGCGAGTCGCGATGATCGACTGCGTGCGAGGAAACTCGAACGCAATTCACGACTGAACTTTTTTTTTTACAACAGCGTTAGGCAAATCGTTGCGTGCGACACTTCGAAAATATTTTTTTTGCACTTTCAGTGCAGTAAAGTAGTAAAATTTCTGTGTTTTTTTTTAGTTGGTAATCTTTTTAGGAAGCATAAAAATTGCAATCCACTTTGAAAAACAAACGGACCACCGCAATTCGACTAAACTATTGTTTGACGGACAATTTCGAGAGAACGTCCTGTTCTTTTTTTTATTACAATGCATTTTTCAAGCCTAAATAACACGAAGGAAATGTCGGCAAAGTGCAACAAATATACATTGCTCTGGCTTGAAATTTCACGCTGCGACCGCGAGCAAACAAAACACTACAGTCATTGTCGCGGTGCATTCGCGGACGCGAAAGGCTTCGAGAAATAGCTCCGATTGATTTTTACCCAATAGCCGCGTCACACAGAGTCGTGCGTCCAGTAGATGCGGACGAGTTTGGTCAGACGTGAATGGTATAGGAGTGAATAGTGAATTTTTTTGTACCTTTTTATACTTTGTCGAGAAACGAATTTTGCATGATCGAATTCCTTCATTTATTTATTTATTTAAGTTCCAGAAACATAAAAAATTTGTCAAAATATTAATACATTCGCAAGTAGTCAAGAGTATAAAAGTATGAGAGATTAAAGTAGCATAATAATGTGCATCATTAGCAATAAGTGTATAATAAAGATTTCAACGAAGACTTAAATTCAAAAATATCCTCGCATTCGGTGATCGATTTCGGTAGTGTATTCCACAAACACCCTCATTCTATTGATGGAAGATCATGTCGAAATTTAAAATTTTAGAATTTTCGAAATGTAATTTATTCAGTGCTTATGATTGCAAAGCGATAATAATATCTGCGAACGAAGCGCGCAAAGTACGTGCTAGCGATTGAAACAAAACAAAAATTGAATAATAGCAACATTCGAAAACATGCGTTATTCAAATTTTTGCGTTTTATAATCTGTCATTATAATTATATTTTTTTTCATTCTCGTGTTTCAAAAATGCATTACGTATACCCACCACGCGCTAAGCTCAAAGAAAAAAAATATCGGTCAGCAAAAAAAAAAAGAAAAGAGGGATAAAACCTGCCAGTCGACTTTTTTTTGTTGTTGTTCTTCAACGCTGCTGTCATCTACAGATCGCCAAGCGAAGCCGACGACTTGTTACACTGGGCAACTGGAAGCTTATATACAATACACATCAACACGCACGACGAAGTGGACGTGACTACTTTTTTTTTTCCAGCGCGCAAACGGATAGCGACTACTTGTTACATTTATTATTGACGAATCTCGATGCTGTCTCGAGGCGAAATATCGATTCTTCTGCGATTTTATTGTTCATTCATGGCTTTGTTTTTTTTTTGTGTATTGAGCTTCTTTTGCGTAATGAGATGTTTATTGTTTAATAATATTGCGTGCGATGTAAATTTATCATACTTCTATCCAAATATTGCAGGAAACTTAATTTTTTTTTTAAATATAGTTCGTTGTTTAAAATTTTACGCAGTGTCGAATAACTCCATAAAATTCATTTTTCCGACTCTCAAATTTCACTTGATTATTAAAATCTTATGAATCTTATATACTTTTCGCAAGTTTCAACGAAGTCATACGAGAAGTCATACATTCAGTGCAAAATCTACAACAATAATATCAAAAAATTCTTCAATAATACCCAAACGAAAAAAAAAATCTATGTTTCGCTGACCTAATAAAATTAACCGAGTGCGCTAAATATCAATTGATCGTCGAATTTATGCGACAAGTGTCGCTCATCGATTTTGCAATTAAGCCACGCGATAAAAGAGAGAAACTCGCTCACGCAATTAACGCGCGTTTCTCTCTCTCTTTCCCCTCCTTAATTAGCCGATCGCGGCGTTAATTAATCGATCAAGCTGCGCGCGCGTGAAAAACGTGACTTCCACTCTCCGTACTTATACTATATATGTATAAGGCTATGTATATACACCACGATGGATTTGTAATATTTCGAAGAAATCGAAATTTCATTTCTTATATAATCATATGTTGATTTACGAATGTGTAGTTTTTACGGGCTCGTTATTCATGTAGTATTTTAAAAGCTTGATAGCTTCGAAAATTGAAGTCTCGTAACGCGATGTTCCAATGATAATTGCGAGAGCTATGTGTGTAGTTATGATTAATGGCAGGTAAATTAGACAGAGAGAGAGGGGGAGAGAAGAGAATTGATTTTCAAATCGTATTAGTTTCATTCCAACGGCGAGAATTCTAATTTAAATTCAAATCAATTTCCTCAAATCAATTTTCGTATAATCGATAAAATTTCATTTTCAATAATAATTCGCATCTATTCCAAAAAAAAAAAGTAATATATTTGATATTGGCGCTTTTTTTTCCCCACTCGACTTGCATATAAAAACGTTCGCGGACGGTCGTCCCCCTTAAACACATCGCAAATCAATATCCACCACCCCCCACCGCCACCACCACCGCTATCTACGAAAAAAAAGGGCAAAATGAAGAAGCTGCAGAGTAAAGTATAGAAGACGAAGTCGGTATTATGTTCGAAATCCAGAAGATGTCGCTGCGTTCGCTCTCTCTCTCCTCTCTCTCGCCCGTGTGTCTATGTCCGCGCAGTTGCCCGAGGCCACATAAAAAAGCCTTTTTCAGTCGTTGCCCAAGTGTGCGCGCGGTAGCTACGTCGTCGTCGTCGTTCGTTCGTCGTCGTTTATTATTTTTTTTTTGTGTTCTGCGTGGCCGAATAGAATAATCAAAAAAGAACATAAAAGAAGAAAAAACATCGAGGAAAAGGAAAGATTGAGAAAAAAAAAAGAAGAGATGCCTCTGTTCAGGCGCGACCCGGCCAAACGGCCCAAAAAGGATGACAGATTTGCCTCTATCGAGGACAAATATGTCCTCAAGGAACAGCTTGGCACGTGAGTAAAGTTGTACCACAATTTTGTTTTTTTTGTTTCTTCCCGAAATTCATCGATGATCAATGTATTACGCGAGTGTTTTTGGCTCCATTAGTCGATATCTTCATCTTCTCTTATCCTTTCGTTACACGCACGAAGAGATATATATCGAAGTATATTATCCTGAACACCAGTGCGTCGAACGAAATACGCACGTCGAGTAAAAGCCGAGTTTGGAATCCATCAAACGTGTTTTTTTTTTCTTCTTTTTTTTTCTTTTCAACATATGGGAGATTCAGCGGCTGTTCTATTTCTCATCTCTCTCTCGACTTTATCGCGAAATGCGTTTCAATGCATCTCTATCGCTCAACCCTTGATCTTTTCCAAATCATCATCGTCGTCGTCGCTTGTGTTTATTATATCACGGTATACAGAATTCAAAGGAAAAAAAAAAAATTCGTGGAGCTTGCAACATGTTGGCGCTCGCTCGCAAGAAGAAAAAAAAAGAGAGAGTGAAAGTGACATAACGAGAGGTTATAAAATATTATTCAATACACACGCGTCGCTCTCGCTCTCGACGTGTATAATATCGATTGGCAGACGAAAGAAAGAAAAAAAGAGCGAAACATCGATAATCTGCCGGGGATAAAAAAAAATTGCGTTATATGCAACGTGTTTTTTAAGAAGATCGAACGACACATCACAGGCAGACGAAAGTGGCTCTTCTTTTTCTTTTTTTTTTTTTTTTTGGTGCACACACGTTGAGGCTATTTTCGTGACTTTCATCGAGATGTCGATATTGATTTTTAATAAGACGAAGCTTTTTTTTTTCTTTTTAGATTGTCGACTTTTTGGATCAGATGTTTATATATACTTGTCGATGAGAATCGAACGTCGAGTTACGAAAAAGAGAAACTCGCGTTGCATAGAAAAAAAAAAGAAAAATCCTTTCAATTTCGAAACTATCAACTGTAATACTTTCGAGAGCGATGATATTTAGAAGAAGAAAAATAATATCGAGCATATTACAAAGCTGTCTGCGCGATAGCGGTGAGCACCGCATCTCGTAATCGCGCTGAATAATTTTAGCTGACACATAGTCGGCTATCTCTTAAAAAAAGGAAAAAAAAAAAATTTTTTTTTATTAGGAAGTTTACGGGAAAAAAATCATCGCAATTCGCGGAGAATATTATACTTTCGAATATAATTGCCACGCGAAATAATTGAGGTTGAACGTATATAATACTACAGTTCGTCTATTATTCATACTCGCGAGATTTTTTGTTGTTGTTACTGCTGCTGCTGCTTCTGCGTTGTTTGTAACCTTCTTGGCGATTTCTTTTTTTGTATTTGTAAACATGTGGCTGTTGGCGGATCGATTGTAAATCTCTTGACGTAAAAAAAAAAATTCGCGAATATCAGACATTCCTTGACCCGCGAGCTGCTTGTTTTGTGTTTTGCGAACCGATAAATACTCCGATGCGAACGATTTTGCCAGTAATTATGATTTTTTTTTTTAATTGGACGTTACTTTGGTTGAATGAGACGTTAAATTTGTATAGCAACGAAACGTAAATGGAAAAAAGAGATGTTTTCATTTATTTTCGATTTAACAGAATTTTCAATTCTACCAAACAATTTTACTTTAAATATCATTTCGCCAGAACGACGTTACAACGTTTGATAAAAAGGTTTCATTCAATTTCAACGTCAATCCAACGCAAAAGAATTTTTTTTTCTCGAAAAATTCAATCAACTTTCGAATGACACACTCAGAAAACTTTTAAAAGGAAAAATAGAGAGAGAAAAAGAAAAAATCGTTATCAGTGCATGAAATTTCATTAAAATTCCTGTCATGTTAGTACATAGTAACGGAAAGAATTCAAACAGCCAAACCAGGTTAGAGTGGCAATATCGAAGGTTTTCTAATAAAACCTCGAATGCATTGCGATGAGTATTGAAATATCGTCTATAAGGCAGCTTTTATTGAAAATAAAATTGATAAAAGGTTATTTGAATCGAATTTCATTCGATATAACAAACATAAATCATAACGAAAAAAAAAACACTTAAAATAAACTAGTAAGAAAGCAAAAAAAAAGGTCAAACTTAACAAATCTCGCAAGTTTTTCCGTACAGCCGTTTTGCGTAATTACCCACGTTTTGGCCCGTGGGCACACTGGAATTTTCGTATGTATATCATTGTTTTTCTTCGATGTGTCGCAACAATGAGAAAAATCGACTTTCTCAATTATCTTCGGCGACGCGCCTCTTCGTTTATAAAAAAAAATCACTCGAGTTTTTCTTCTAAATTGTCCAAGCGCAACTCTCTCTCTCGCGAGTTAATCAATCGTTTGATTGGACGCCTTCTGCCGGCGCTCGATATATCCGTATGGCTTTAATCGTCCGCTCAATTATTTGCCTCCCATTTTTCGTGGGTGTCTGTGTGTGTGTGTGTGTGTGTGTGTGTGTGTGTGTGTGTGTGTGTGTGTCTGTGTGTGTGTGTGTCTGTGTGTGTAGGCACGTGTGCGCTCGATCGTTCCTAATTTTGATGGATATTTCAGTGCAGCGCGACGTGTGATTTATTGTTCTTTCGCTGTAAATTCTATTGTAAATATTCTAAGCGTAAAATATTCATGAGGTTTACATCGCTCAAAGTATAACTATACTCGAATGCTAATATATCGGTTAGTTTCAGTTTTTACACGAATTTTAAACACATTAGTACGTCCGTTAAAATTGAAATATATCACAAGAATTTCCAATACTTAAAATATTAGACAGAATCCCGCAAGCTCATGAATATTAAAAAAAAAAGAAGAATCTATCGAGCGATAAATCGATAATTCGAGGTATACAATCCATTTTCCTCGACCAATCCTCTCGTCTCGCAATCAAACCGCATTGATATTTTAATGCCACACGCATAGACAATATAGCATCCACGAAACGTCAAGCTTTAATCATACTGACAAGCTGAATCTTCGTCTCGTCCGAAACTAATTACAAATTTTCAAATAACTCACTAAATACCGTGACACCCATTTCCTACCGCTGCTAGTATATATATCCATCAATCATATCAACATATATATACACACTAAGCTCTGACATCGATGTCAGTTGCAGTTGCGCGCATCATATTTATTAAGGTTTCGTGAATTTTTCGAAAAAAACTTTCTCGACGAGTTTTGTGTATTTCGTTAGTCGAAGCCGGTTTTTTCTCTCTCTCTCTCTCTCTCTCTTTCTCCTTCATCGCGGTCTTTTGGAAAAGTACTTGGCTCTGGCGAACTCGCTTCTTCTTCTTCTTCATTTTTTTTGTATGACTTTCTTGGCTATTTTTGACGAAGAAGATTGCTCGCGCTGGAATTATATTCCGCGAAAGGATGATGAATATTTTGTTGTTGTTGTTTGCTTTGGAAACCGCAGAACGAGGAAGTCCGTTTGTGGATGATATTTTGTAAACGTTAATTTTACGCGGGAAAACAAACGATTATTATGTATATAATTTCGTGTATTTATAGACTTCATTATCGCATTAATGGCAACCAATAAAACAACAAGTGTGTGTGTGTCGTTCGAATAAACAAATTTTCGAGTACTCGACTTTTTGTTTTACTCATTCTCTTTCGTTCTCGATAAAACGCTAAACAACAGTTTTCGATGTCGACGAGGTATATGTTCTCCAGCCGCGAATATTTGAGTTACACATATTATGTTAGTTAATTGGTTTCGCATACACGTATATAATACAAGACACGGAAATATATGTATATATATGTCCGATTGAATTATCCATCTCGATGATTAATATGTTCGATAGCCAAATATATAAATACATCAGAGTATAAATACACCACAATTTCAATTAATCCCCGATACACGTACGTATCGAACTTTCTTCTTTTTCGCGCGTATTTACCTATCGTGGGAAAACATTGGGTTATATCAATTCCAATAAATGTCTGTCTATACCGCGAGCTTATGTGTTGCCTTTTTCACTCTATTGATAGGATACGCTGATATATAGGATTCCTATATAAATCGCTATTGTGCAAAAAAAAAAAGAAGAGAGAGAGAGAGAAAGAAATAACAAATGAACTGCGGATCTTCAATACAACACGTTCGGATCAATTTGTCGTTTATAACCTTTTTCTCTTTCAATAACAAATTCTTTTTTTTTTAAATTGTCTCTCTCTCGTTCTCCAGAAGACGCCGCCCTTGACCCTTTTTTTTCAAACACGTGTGTGTATGGAAGTTCATTCGTGTGTAATAAAAAGGCAATAAAAGCGGTAGAAGGAATTCTCAAAAAAACAAAGAGAGAGAGAGAGAGAGAGAGAAGAGTAGGAAGGAAGGGCAATATACATTCAAATGTGTAAGGTGTAGGAAAAGCCGTAATAATTTTTCCAAAGCACGCATGGCACGAAAGAACATTTTTTTTTTTCGGTGACTTGACAATTGAATTAGCTATATAGCACACGTGTAGTAAATACAAAAGACACATCGGTGTGTGTATGTGTGAGCGTCGATTCATCTCCCTTCTCATATACACAGAAACACACGCATCGGCATTTCGCAATTGACCTAAATCCTGCGTCTCTCTCTCTCTCTCTCTCTCTCTCTCTCTCTGTATCTCCCATTTTCTTCGGTTAATACGAGCTAACACGGACATACCTTTGTATAATTGCAGGGGTGCTTTCTCGGAAGTGAGGCTAGCCGAGAGTAAAGACAGGCCTGGGATGATGTACGCGGTTAAGATTATCGACAAGAAAGCCCTCAAGGGCAAGGAGGATTCCCTTGAGAATGAGATTAAAGTGCTGAGGAGGTGAGTATATAGCGACATATAGCATATTTTTATATTTACTAATACGCGCGATATACGTAACCCTTTTTTTATAATACGAAATTGCATTTAGATTATCACGCGAAATAAAACCATCCGCTTTGTTATGGCTCTGCTATATA
>JAWWMK010037919.1:0-12386 GCA_035047105.1 Galeopsomyia nigrocyanea
TCGATAAGTCGACTGTTCTTTCAGTCGACTCTCTCAACATTTACAACTGAGGGCGATACTCAACTCTTTGAGTTGTGCCTCTAACATTTTTTTTTAGATACTCGACGAAATGGCGTAAAATTCCATTATAGTCAACGAAAGCTCTCCAGTTCTTCATGCTAAGATGCTCAAAACCCTGTGTGATAACTGGATGCGGACTTAAAATTTTTTAGCGGTACGTGCGAATAATATTTAACAGTGAAATTTCATTTCAAGAATGTTTTCTTACTTTAAACTTATTTGCTTTTGTAAAATTTTTAGCTTCTAAAAATTGCAGTCTCATACACTTATGGTTCTTGGATCTTTAAGACAAATTGAAATGATTTAACTAGTACATTTTACAAATATTGAGTGTATATATTAATAATTTTCCCGATGTATATAAAAAGAATGTAAAAAATTCGAATCATACAATTCAATAATACAGCCTTTCTCTTTCTCTCATCTTAAAAAAACTATTGTACCTTAATTTCGGTGTTAACGTATATACATTATTCTGTTTAACTTTGCTTCAAAATTTTCCGGAACGGTTTTAGTCTTTGGATGAGATAGTAAATCGTCGCACGGCACTTGTTGATCATCAAATAGATTAATAATATCTCTCTTACCAAGGTAACCGAGAATTTTATACATTGCGTAATGATGTCCACTTACACCGTACTTATAAAGCCCAGTAAGTTTACAGAGAACGTGACCACTGGACTTTTTTATTTCTATTGCTCTCATTGCATTTTCGATTCGTTTACGAATGATACACAAGTAATACAAATTACAAGTGAATCTTCGAATGAATAGTTTTTTCAGTGCCAAAGTGAACTCTTGATTGGAAATATATTTTTCGATTTGTTCATCGCTTTCCGCCAATAACTGGTACAAATTTACCGAACCATCTACACTCGTGTTCTTCAGTTCTTCCAGTCTACTTTTGTTGATCTTATAATGACATTTGTAATAATAATTAGATGTAATGGATTGAATAGCGGAGCAAGGTGTCGAGTCTTCTTCCTGTTCTTTAGCTTCTTCCATTACCAAGTGCGCTATGATGATTTCCATGTAAAATCTATTGACGTGATACACCGAGATTTGTTCGTTCAGTTCTTTGGTTACATGTTGAATTGGTGTACCTTGTTGTTCCAAGATCAACTCCACAATCTTCTGGTAGTATTTACGCTTCCGACTCTGCTCGTATTCATGGGTAAACATTGGGAGCACAGATGTGTTTTCAACGATTTCCAGCCAACTTATTTCTTCGCTAATTTTCATCAAATATTCCGCGCTCTTACCGAATCCCAGCATTATGGCGACCGACAATGCACTCACTCCTTTGTAATTACGTACGTTCACGTTGAAACCTCTACCAACCAGTAATTTTATTTCTTCTTTAGGATCGTAACACAACCGTTCGTTTTGCAACAAAAAGTGCAATGCTGTATCACCACTCGCTCCACATCTTTGAGACAGGTCTGCTCTACTTCTCAAAACCGTCAGCCACGTTTTTCTATTTCCGTGTCTCAAAAGATACTCCATCGGCGTTACACCGTCGCTGCGTGGTATGTACAGCGAGGCGCCGTTGTCCAGTAAAATATTCAAAATTTCATACGTGTCGTCCGAATCTGGCAGTTCGAAATTGTGAGCGAACAGAGCGGTTTGCAAATGATTATCCGTAGCGTTGAGATCAACACCACGGGATACGAGAGCTTTCACGGTTTTGAGATCTTGGTATAGTACAGCCAAGTATAGAGATCTGTTTCGATGATTCAGACTTATCACCTTCTTCGAGAAACTGACTGTAAAAGATGTTATATCGTTTGTATGTTAGTGAAGGTGATAAGTAGAAAAATATGTTTTATACTTTCGATGATACAAATAGATAAAGAAAAAAACAACATATCATCGAACAAAGCTTTCTCATTACCTTTTGACCTCTCGTAAGTTTTTTCTTCCTCGACATTTTCAATTATTTCTCTAATATTAGTGAATCTTCGGTTCTGTGCCATAGTGTCCTAACGTTATAGTCTTTGTCCTGCGTCGGCGTCGGCTCGTTAAGCTACTTCTACCCAAAAATCCGTCCACTTTTATGGGTTCTAATCAAAAACACTATAGTTGTATCTCCTTGTATCAAAAAGGTAGAATTTCAACAATATAGAAACCCAAAAATTATGACTTACCATCATTGCTTAAACGTAGCTGAATTTTTCTCGAAGTAAACATAAAATTAACAGCAATATATCTGTGATATTTCAATTTGGTTTAGGGTGCAATATCCTACTGCTGCATCAAAAGCGTGCGTGAAGTTACAAGCTGCGTATAGTAAAATCGATACAGCACCAGCGCGTGCGTTTTTCCGGCACCTTCTGCGCATGAAGAAATCAAATAATGATTCACAGGAGCATGCCTGGACAATTGAATGGAAGACAGGGTAACTTCTCTAATTCCAAAGTGATAATAGATTTTTTTTTAAATATGTTCAAGCTTAATGATGAGAATGAATTCATGACTTTATATGAATATTGAATTTCGAATCTATCATATTTTGCAATGTCCTGTAAGAAAAATAATTTAAAAAATGTAGATGTTCATTGTTCTATTTATTAGAAATAACATAACATGATTCTTAAATGCATAAAGTGGCTATTAATAAATGCTAAGGCTGTACCATTCAACTCAGATAAAAATCTAGCGGATTTAAACAATCTTTCAAATATGAATAATATTCTATCACATGTGAGTAAATGAGCTGGATAAATACAATAGAATCACACTCACGACACATAAACATACACGCGGATGATAAAAATAAGTTCATTTGTCTAGCTCTTGTGTATATTTCATGTGTAAATTTGCCGAAAAATCACATTAAAAATTTTGCAAAAACAAAACCTTTTTCTTTAAGAGAAACTATATTATTTTTCCCTAGAGAAAACGATAAAACCATCCTGATTTTCTTTATAAAATTATTTTAGTCACAAGGACACAACTATATGGTGGGGGTAGCGCGTGTACCGGCAACGCAATCGCAATCGCCTTGCTCGAGGGTGGGAAAAAATATTCTCTAAGTCAGTATTATTCTTGTACTGTATCTCGGTGGATGTATCATAGAGGAGGATATTTTTCTTCGTTTCGTTTGTTTATTTTTTATTTTTTTAATTTGCGTTATTGTCTTCAAAAAGTCAAATTTCACTCATCGCCTTGCTTACCTGCTCTGATATAAAGTTAAAGTATCAAGGAATTTGTTTATTCACGTAGAAATGGTAAATAATAATTTTTAATTTTCACTAATACGATGTACAATTCAAATTTCGATGTACGCTTGAATTAGTTGCTCCAAATTTTCTTATTATACAAAAAAAAATTAAAGAAAAAAATACGACAGTATATCAAGTGATAAAATCAAGAAGAATGACTAAGCTGCGTACGCACATGTTGTAGTATTGAAGCGTGGTCAAGGGGTATTCACCCTCGTGCGAGAGAAAGAGAGAGAGAAAGATGGAGCGGCTGTTTTTCACCGGATATATTGATCTGTTTTTCCATGCTCCCTTAGTCACAAAATTTCCCATGAATAGTTTCTTCTGTTGTCTACGTTATTCGAGTTTCGTGAGATTTTTGTAAATTTTTTCGTGTATTACGTGTGATTATAATTATTAGCATAATTTATGGTAAATTTTTGAAGAATAAATTTTAATATTCAATTTCAAACAGTAAGAAATAGATAGAAAAAATAAAAATCTGTATCTGAACCTGATATAAACCAACATTTTTCAATGCATGCATTATTTTTGTAAACATTTTTTTAAGGGTTCATAAATTTCAAAATTGCAGTGTATTCAATTTATCTTTCATTCATATACTTAAACGAAATTACAATTTTCTAATAAAAAAAATTGTTTTACGTTACAAAACTATAATTTTGTTTACAGATCAGCTGAATTTTTCATTAAAAAAATCTACAAAAAAAAACCCCAGTTAATTGTGCCACCCATTTGAGAAAGTCAGGTAAATTCTTCAGCAATATAAATAAGCTATTTGAAAAAAAAAGTAGTTGTCGATTAATAAAAAAAAATTTATATTTTTTTAGGAATCTCTTGTCATCAACACATTTGCCAAAATAACAATCGATATACAATCCATTGACAATCAAAATGCATTTATAATCGCGTCTCACCTAGACAAAATCTTATTTATAATTATATAGCATATAATGTACATATTTATCATTAAAAATGATCTACGAAAGCAGATTCGCTCTGAACGGTTACTATCGTGTCGCCGGTATCGGCGAGATCGCGAGCGACATTTCCAAGAACGGCGAATGGGTGAACGCGATCAACGAACGAGGCGAAACTCCGCTTCACATCGCGGCTAGATACAAAAAATTCGATCTCCTCAAAACGATGTTACCGTACTTCTCCAAAATCGAAGCTTGCGACAATCAAGGAAACACGGTGATGCACGCTTTACTCGACAATTCTATTCCCAGCAAGAACGAGAAGAGATGCAGCGAGCTGATCGAGATATTGATGTGCAAAGGTGGTAAAGTGAACAAAAAGAACAGAACCGGCTGGACACCCGTTCATCTGGCAGCTAGAAACTGCCAGATAGAAGTTTTGTGTGTTCTTGAAAAAGCCAAACCAGATTTCACTCTGCGAGTCGAAAACGGCGAGACGATTTTACATCTCGCTTGCAAGAACATGGCAAATCTCGTGGACACTCCGACGGAGATGGAAATCGTTAACAATCTGATGATACACGGTTGCGACGTGAACGCGAGGAACGACAAAGGATATTCGGTGTTACATTGCGCCGTGGAATGTTGTGGAGTTAGAGTTGTGGAGAAACTCATCGATTGCGGTGCCGATTTGGATTGTCGAACCAACTATTTACAGCTGACTCCGTTGCACTTGGCTGTGCGAAAGAAGAATTTAAACATCATCGATGCTTTATTAAAAGCTGGTGCGAACATCAACTCAGTAGCATACGCCGGTTTGACACCTTTGCACTTAGCTGTCGTCGTTGGTTCCGCGGACATCGCGAAAATTCTAATAGACAACAACGCCGACATTGATCACGCCGACGATCAATGGTCGCCTTTGCACTTGTCGATCTATCTCAAACGCAAAGACACGTTCAAACTTCTGATACGCGAAAAAGCTAAGGTCGACATCCCGGGTGTCGATGGTGTAACTCCGTTGCACTTAGCTTCGACGTTGGGTAACTTCAAATTCGCGAAAACTCTCGTCGACAACGGCGCCAACGTCGACTCTCGCGACAAGAACAATTACACTCCGCTACACCTGTCGATCAAGGATTTTCATCGTCCGTACATTTCGCGTCTCGTCGAAAATAATATACACGCTTACGTGAAAGACAAAACTTTTTTCAAATACTTCGCGGCTTTTCTCAACGTTTCTCCCGATCGCGATCACAAGCTCGTGAGTAGACTTCTACTCGACAACGCAGCCGACGTCGATGCGGTCACGAAAGACGGCGAGAGTGCGCTTCACTTTGCCGCGGAAACGGGCAACGTCAAACTCGTGAAAAGTCTATTGAAACACGGTGCCGACGTCGATTGCAAGGACAAACTCGATGGGTTTACTCCTCTGCACACAGCTACGTACTGGAACCACGCCGATGTGGTGAAAGAGCTCGTGAATGCCAATGCCGATTTGAAAGTGACGTCGAACGATGGTAAAAGTGCACTTCACTTGGCGGCGTTTTACAATCGAGTTGGCATAGTCAAAGAATTCGTGAACAGTAATGCCGACGTTAACGTCACCGCGAAGGATGGTAAAAGTGCACTTCACTTGGCTACGTTTCTCAACCACGTGGATGTTGTGAGAGAACTTTTGAACGGCAATGCCGACGTTAACATCCGCGCGGACGATGGTAAAAGTCCACTTCACTTGGCCGTGGAGAAAAACAATTCAAAAGTGTTCAAATTACTGTTCAAAAGTGGAGCCGGAGTGAGTGGCGACGACAAGAGGCTCGGCAACTCGCCTCTTCACGTCGCAGCGCGAGAAAACAATCAACAGATGATGGAATACCTGATCAAATTCGGCTGCAAAGTCAACGCCGCCAACGAGGACGGTTTCACGCCACTACATTGCGCGGTGAACAAGTGCAACGTCGAAGCTGCTGGTTTGCTCATCGATTTCGACGCTGACGTTAATTGCAAAACCAAGAGATACCAATTGACGGCGTTGCACTTGGCGCTGCAACGAAGATGTTACGCGACCGCTGAGATGTTGATCTACTCCGGTGCGGATGTCAACGCTGCTGATGCCGATGGTGTGACACCTTTGCATCTGGCGACTCTGTTTCATCAGATTTTGGTCACGAAATTGCTGTGCCGAGGTGCCGAAGTTCATTGCGCCGACAAGATACTTCGGTTCACGCCGTTGCACGTCGCGGTCAATGAGAAGAATGAAGATACGTTGGCGGATTTGATCGAGGCTGGTGCCGACGTTAACGCTGCGGACAGGTATGGTTTGACGCCGTTACACTTGGCGACGATACTGGGTAATTGTAATTTCGTCGAGGCTTTGATTGATTATGGAGCGAATGTCAATTGTCGCGATGTTAATTTGTATACACCATTGCATTTTGCCATATGTAACAAGCGCGTGATGGCGAAGGTCAGTGCCAAAATATATTCGAACGAGAGCAGTTGGATCAGTAGATCGTTGAACAAGTCGCACGAGTTCGTGAAACAGAATTACGAGGATCTTGTTGAATTTTTCGTACAGTTGGGTGCTGATTTGAATACCGTGACTAAACACGGCGAGAGTTTGCTTCATTTCGCCGCTGAAGCTAATGCCGTTAGCTTCATTAGGATTCTCGTGAAAAAAGGTTTCGACGTGAATTACAAGGATAGACGTTCGGGTATGACACCTTTGCAAACTGCCGTTCTGAACGATCACAAAGAAACGGTTGTACTCCTGATTTCTTGCGGAGCTGACGTTGACGTGGTGACCAAATGTGGAAAGAGTCTTCTTCATCTGGCTGCTGAATCCGGTGGTACGAGAGTTTTGGAATTTTTACTACCTTCCAACAGTGTCGTCGAAAGATGTCCTTTCATCAACAGAAATAAACGTCGTTTCGAGAAGAACAGTTTTGAATTCGACGTAAACATCAAGGATTATTTTGGCATGACACCGCTTCACTTGGCTGCTTTGCAATCGAACAGGAGGCGAGCAACGGAAATTCTCTTGATTTCCGGTGCTTCGGCGAACGTACGAGATAATTACGGCTTTTTACCAGTACATTACGCGATAAAGAACAATCGTCATCAGCAGTTGGAATGTTTGCTCACGTTTGGGATAGACGTTAACGATTTCAAAGTTTACAGCAAGATCGATCTCGACAAGATTGGATATAACAAAACTGTGGGGATTTGTATGCTTCAGCATTTGATGAAATTGAAGGCTATCGAATTTCCCGTTGCCGATGTTTACGACAATATTTTAAAGGATCTGAGATACACGGAGGATGTTTTTTATCATGAATGTCTGAAGGAAATTGAAAAATTGAGGGTCAACTTCGTCGGTCGAGGTGTGAGCCTTTACAATTTGCTGCACATAAAACGACGTGGAAGACGTATTTACGCGAAGAATATCGAACTAAGAATAATCGAGCGAGAATTTCCTATTTATTACAGCTTGATATTGGATGTTTAT
Organism: Galeopsomyia nigrocyanea; assembly: GCA_035047105.1. Lineage (NCBI taxonomy): Eukaryota > Metazoa > Arthropoda > Insecta > Hymenoptera > Eulophidae > Galeopsomyia > Galeopsomyia nigrocyanea. Next base: position 7,713 of record JAWWMK010037919.1, read on the forward strand.
CACAAGACTATCGTCAGGGAAGATTTGACGAGGAAAGCTGAGTTCGCGTTGTTTCGGCTTACCGAAATCGATTTGCCGGTTGTTTGCACGGACAAGATTTTTCACTATTTGGGAATCGTGTCGCTGGTAACGTTGATAAAAGCCGCGGAAATAGGACGCAAAAATAGCAGGAGGAGTATGTGTATACAAATGAAAAATACGGAGAGAAGTCATTGTTATAATTTATTTTACGCTTTGATTTGTAAAGTGGTCAACACTTGCGAACTTGTGAAAGAGACGATTCTGGCTTTTTTGTGCGCAGCTGCTTTATTTTTATTGAGTGTACTGAGAATTTTGTATTCGATATTTAATAAATGGACGTGAAAGTTAAATAAATTTATTTGAATTGATTTACCAAAACATTGAATTCTAAAATGTATTTACACTTTTTCTCGTCGAAATTCGAGAAGAGCAAACAAAAAAAAAAATTTCCTCTCGTTTCCTACGATACTACAGAAATCATGCAATAATATTAAAGATCATCTTACAATATTAGAAATACCGAGAGCATTATTAGGTAAAATATTTGTGACATCCATTTATGTCACACAAGTGGGTGCGCTTGCGCAGACATTGCGAAAACACCAACACCCTTTCTTGTGTGTTTGTCAACAGGTGTCTCTGATTCGGAGAAAGAGGAGCATACAGTGTATATTTAGAGCCCATCTTACTCGAAGTATAAAGGAGTGTTGCATTCTTCTGTTTCTTTGTAAAGTTACTTAATCGTTTTTTTAACAAATCATATAGCAGACATAATAAAAGCACGAGTAAAATCCAAAAGTCAAAGTCAAAGACCATAATAACAATGTTTAAATAGCTTTTCCTCGAATGTAAAAGAGCATATTCTACATATTTTATTATACATAAGGTTTGTACTTCAATTTCAGTAGGTTTAATGCTTCACACGGTATATTTATAGCATTATCTTGAACAAAAAATTTTATTTTACTGTCACATTGCATGATATCGTAGAACCGGCTAAAGACGTGCGCAGTAGTTCGAGTGCGCAGTTAGTATACATAATATTGCCCAAGTATATTGATCCATATTCTACTTTGAACCAGTTTAAAATGAACAACGCAGTAGACTCTATTTTATTGTAATTTATTTCATTTAGCTATCAATACAATCTAGTATATTACTACAAATACAGTGAAATAGTAACAAATTGTCAAAAAGTAGTTACGTTTTACATAAATAGAATTAACCAATTGACTTATTTATTTCTATTTTGACTGATCTAAACATTGCTAATTATGTAAAATATTTAAAGGAAAGAATAATACAATAAATTATTTTCAGATGTATCAGTTTATAAAAGGATATTTTTTGAAACATTTCATCAACATGTAATGATTCAACATGGATTTAGTAAAGATGCTCGCTGTAAAACAAGATTAATCACATTTTCAAAAATAATTTTATTGATATTATAATACGATCTTGAAGCTGCTACTACTACCTGACTATCTATTCAAGTACGTATTTGTTTATTATTAAAATTTTTTTTAGCAATCATATAAGAAATGTGTTTTTTTTTGCTTACAGTGTCCTATTAATGACCAGGAAGCAGAAATAGGATGTGACAAAGGATTACTCATTTTGAAAATGAAAAATTAGTCAGAAAGCATACCAAATTGATAAATAACTGCTGAATATGCAAACAGTGATAGTCGTTAGCACAGCATCACTACACACAGTACAACAAGTCAAAAGAATGAATTGAATCCACTTTGCCTCACCACACCAATATTAAAATGACCAATCTAGAAGCAGAGACAATTGATTTCTTGTTAAATCGCGATTATTACGACATCAACGCTACAGACGACGAAGGTTACTCAGTACTACACTATGCAGTACTAAAGTACAGCTTCGAAACTATTACGAAACTGTTAGAACGCGGTGCTGACGTGAATCTCCGCACCAAGGAACAGAAACTAACGGCGTTGCACTTCGCTGCCAAGAAACAACATAATTTAGCTACGGTGGAAAGTCTGATAAATGCCGGTGCAATTGTGGAATCTCAAGATATCGAAGAACTCACTCCACTGCATATATCTCTTTTAAAATCATCTTTAGACGTAGTCGAATGCTTAATCGAGAACGGAGCTGACGTTAATTTCCCGGACAGAAATCTCCAATTCACGCCATTGCATCTAGCCGTCTATGAGCAACGTCGTGATTTATTTCAATTGCTGATAGATAAAGGAGCTGATGTGAATCATTCGGGTGAAGATGGTTACACTCCTCTACACTTGTCAGCGATGTTGGGATGTAGCAGCTTCTCGGAAGCATTGATAAATCACGGTGCCAAAGTAGACTGCCTCTATAAAAATGAATTCACTCCACTGCACCTTGCCGCAACGAATAGTCATCTTATCGACAACGAAGGGATAACGGAAGCGGATGCTATAAGACACGGCAAGGAAAACAGTTTGATCGTAAAATTAATGAAATACCCATACGATAAAAGCGGCCAAGATTACGAAGCTGTGATTCGTCTGCTAATTCGCAACGGAGCCGACGTCAATGCTTTGACAACGAGCGGATGGAGTTCGCTTCACTTTGCTGCAAAATTAGGGAGGAATTCAGACAGTTTCGCGAAGATATTGTTAGAGTACGGTGCCAATGTTGATTGTAAAGAATCAAGTTCAGGATTTACGCCGTTGCACTTTGCTTTGAAAAACAATGACAAAAAGTTGGTTAAAGTTCTGATCTCCGCTGGTGCCGACATAAGCGCTCCGACTGACGATGGTAAGAGTCCATTGCATCTGGCGTTGGAGTACAATTGCAAAGATGTTTTGAAATTACTGGCGAGACGTGGTGCCAAATTCAACTGCGAAGGTAAAAGATGTTTGTACACATTTCTCTACGTAACCGCGCGCAACGATGATGAAGATGCGATCGAGGAACTACAAGATTTTCAAAAAACGCCACTTCTTCGCGCGATAGATAGTCTGAAGAACAGCGAAATAAAAAAAGCAGTTATGTGTTTGTGCGCCATCGTGGATGCTTCCAACGAGAGTGGCTGCATGCCCATAAACTCCGAAATCCAAAGCGATTACGCGGACAGTACCAAGAGTCTTCGCATAAATCGAGTGAACGTTCACGCCACCGAGGTCTACAGTAAATTTGCCTGCGATCGAGTTCTGAGTGGGGCTCTTCGAGAAGAAAGAAAACCACAATACGTGTACGATTATCTTTCCATGTTGAATGCCGTGAAATTGCCACTCGTCAAGAATTACATGACGAGCAGAACGCAATCTATCGCGGATTTTTACACGCATCGCAAGTTGAAAACTCATTTCGAGATTTGCTCGGATGAGGTTGAAAAATTGAAGGATTACGCGGTTGGAGATGGTTTATCGCTTTATAATGTACTTCATATGAGGCCTAATCGTCGTCGATGTTACACGAAAAATTTGAATCTTTGCGAGATCGAGTCCGAGTTTCGAATTTATTATAAGCTTGTGTTAGCTCGTTATCGCGAGGATTTGACGAAGAAAGCACTGATGGATACGGTTCAGTTGGCGCTTTCCAAATTTATCAATATAGAATTGCCGATTATTTGCGTGGAGGAAATTTTTGCTGATTTGGGTGTTATGAATATGATTGCGATGATAGAAGCTGCCGAAATGGTCGATTAGAATTGATCATTGTAAAATGTAATATTACGTATTAAGATAATAATTATATGAATATTTTGATATAGAAGCTTTTGTGAAGATTTCATTGGATAATAAAGCAGTAAATAAAATGTACAAAAAACGTTATATACAATATATCGAAACAGTCTCATTTTAGTACTTTTATTTATTTACGACTGAAAAGCTGTAAATGTTGTTCTAATTAATTTTATATTAGTTAAAGATGTTTAAAATGAATATTAATTTGTCCGTTAACATTGATTTATGGGTGTTGTAATATTTGATTATCCAACCTGACGGAAACAATAATTAAAAATCACACGAATGGTCATTAAGCGCGAACAAGAGAAGGGTCATAATAATCACTTTCTATCAAGTTCCTTTTTTTGTTTTATGATAAATAATTATGCGATTGTTCTTTTGTTCTGCGTTTTTTTTCTGTTAAGACATTATACTGAGGTGTTTGACGAGCTCGTTTCGACAGATGTTACTGTTTAGAAAAAATGTATTTGTCGTTATTTGAGGCGTCGCGTCGGTTCGAGAAAGTTGTGCCGATTCTTGAGGTCTGCGAGCGAGGGTGAATTTATTGCAGTGTGTATCATTGTATTTATGGAGTTGAATAAAAATAGTTGATTCTGCAAAATGTAAATTGCGTGTTCGCCCGCTAGCCGCGCAATCAAAATAATTTATTTAAGGCTATTTGTCTACTTAAAAATAAATTTTGACGATTCCGAACGAAAGCTCCTCACTCCCGGATTGCACAATAATATTTTCTTCGTCAATATTTATTTTTAGACAATGGCAAAATGATTTATTGAATATTTGAGTGATTTCCGTGGTAAAACAGAGAGTGTCAAGGTAAAACAGGGCTTACTAGATATAATCTCTGTATATAACCCACTTATGCGGACTGTATACTAAAACCGAGTTTTAGGCGTTATGACCCAACGCACACCCGCGATGTATAGACGTCGGCCTCAAACTC
>JAWWMK010037940.1:0-12385 GCA_035047105.1 Galeopsomyia nigrocyanea
TGGAAATCCACATAGGCAGCGAGAGGACTCTAGCACTAGCATGGGTGATCATAAGAATAGAGAAGTTGAAGCAAGAGATCCAGCACAAAAGTACGATTTTTTCTCTATTTGGTCCGTGTAATTTCCAATATTATACTCACATCATTTTATCTCGGTTTTTGTCCTGGTGTTTTGTCAGTTTTATCGTAATTGTGGGAATTTTGTTCAGTTGGATATATACATATATATACATATGGGATACTCCAGAACTCTGTCACGCGGCCGATGTTTTCTAACCTGACAATTTTGAATTTTTTTGTTGTTTGACGACCAGTAATTGACTTTTTTTTCTCGTTTACTGTTGATTTGTCGAGTTCCTGTTTTTTTATTTCTTTTCGTTTTTTTATTGGAAGTGTCATTTTCTCGCGCGCGCGTGCCCGGGAGGGTGTCTTCGTTGTCGTGTAAAGATCGGTTGTCCGTGCGTCGCCTCGGACAGGAGCCCGGGTTCGCGGAGTTGCTCCAGTGAATTTCGGCTGGTCGGATGTTGAGGCATACCTGGAGGCGCGAGACCTGAGCAGGGAAGGTGAGCTCGAGATGCTCCGAGATCGTGCGTTTCGCGAATATATTTCGCGAGCGCAACCCGAGCGGGGAGTAATCCTGGAGTCCACCGACTTTGTTTCGGGTCAAGTTCCTTCAGCGGGCGAGCTGGCCGACCAAGTAGAGGGGGGCGCCGTGGAGGTGGGCCTCGATGAGGAGAGCCTGCGCTCACAGTTTGAAAAGAGCCTGGTCAAGGGGAGGAAGCCGGTGGTCGCAGTGGATCCGACTCTTTCGCAGCACTCGGCTACAGACGGAGCGAGTCGCTTGGTAGCGCCGCCCTCTCCAGCCGGGGTCAGCGAGGTGAAGGAGGAGGGTTTAACTGGAGGTGAGGACGACGTGCTGTGGTCAGCTGCGGGCTCACCTGCGACCTCCGGTTCTCAAGCCTCCAGTCAGGGAAACGCGGGGCCGCCTGAGGAAGTGGTGGAGGCAGAAGTTCATGCACCGGAGGTAGGAGAGCCTAGCGAGGGGGGAGCTGCTTTGCGCGGCGCGCACTTAATGCGCTCGCGATGGCCATGCGGTTTTTAAGCAGTCAGGTCGTTTTGCGTGTCCCGGAGCCGCGGGTCTCGACGACGCCGACGCCGACGGACACCAGCACTCCTCGCTCTCGCGAGCGGTCCCAACGTTTAGCATTGGAGTCGGAGAGGACGTTCGCCGAGACCCTCGAGTCCACTGGGTCGGCGGGAGAACTGCCTAGCGAAAACCCGAAAAATGATCCGGCGGTCTCGGGAATCTCCAAGACGACCCCAACCCCCCCGACGAGCAAGCAGAAGGACAGTTCCAAAAAGTCGTCCAGGCAATGAGCATCGGAGTCCGATCTGGTACTCGTCTCTTCAGATTCGGAAGACTCGGAACCGGAGAGGCGAAAGACGGTCAAGAAGCGCGAGAAGGAGTTAAGCGCCGGGGAAGATCCGCCGCGGCGTTTGAATGGCAGGCCCGCGGACGCGGTTGGCGCGTTTCGAGCCTGAAACTTGAAATTCACGGGAACGTTTGAAGCGGTGGCCGAGCGGTTTTTGTCAAAACTCAAGAAGTGTGCTAAAAGTTATAAGTTCTCCGATGGGGAGGTACTCTCGGCCCTCGACACGGCGTTCAGTGACAAGGCGGACATTTGGCTCGCGAATAACGAGGATGAGTGGGACACCTTTGAAGAGTTTAAAGTCGATTTCCGGCAGCAGTACTGTCGTGAGATCGACCGCGATGACCTTTACGACGAGTTGCGGCGCCGGACGCAGGCCGAGGAGGAGCTTTTCCCGGATTATTTTAACTCTTTTCAGTCGATCGTGCAGCGCATGATCCCACCCCCATCGGTGGGCAAACAGTTGAAACTGCTCTTGCGCGGCCTGCACCCGGAGTACTGTCGGTACCTCGATGACAAAAAGGCGGAGGATGTCCGCGACGTGCGTTACTACTGCGAGAAGTTCGAGAAGCGGCGCGAGCGTGATAAGAAGTAGCGTCCGCCTCCATCGAAGGAGGAAATGTTGGTACCGGACGCAGCGTACACGGGTAAAACCAGTAAGAAGAATAAAAACTTAATAGCCGGCATAGCCGAATCGGACTCGAGTGAGCAGCGCAAGGGCGCAAAGAAGCATCGAGGCGGGAAGCGGGGCGGCCGCGCTTCGGTGGTGGCTGAGGTGGGCTACTCGTCGAGCTCGAACTCGGGCTCGGGGCAGGCGACGGTTCATGCGTATGTGCAGCCGTCCAATGCTCCGCCACGGGGACGAGCAGGGGGGGGGGGGAGGCCGCTCCAGCGCGGGGCTCCGTCGCTGCAGGTGCCTGCACAGAGCGCGCAGCAGGCGGAGGCGGCGCGGTACCCGACGGTGGTCAATCGCGGTTCCGAGGGAAGTGCTATCGGTGCGACGGCCGAGGTCACCAGCAGACCGAGTGTCCTAGCGAGCCTCGACCGACGGGGGGTGGAGGCACGTATTACAAGTGTCAGCTGCCGGGCCATTTTGCCAAGCAGTGCTCTTTGAAAACCGTTGAGCGTTGCTTGAATTGTAATGCACTGAACTGCATGTTTGTGACGTGTAAGAATTGCGAAGCGATTAGATTGCGTTCGGGAAACGCGAGCCCGGAGAACGGTGGCCCGTCGGTCCCCGCATAATTTCAGAAAGGGCAACTTGCTCGGAGGTAGATAATGCTTATCTGCGAGTCGAAGTACGGGAGCAGGTTGAGCCGAATGAGGTAGACGAGGCGTATTGGCGAGAACTGAATAGGCGGTTTGAGAATTTGGGGCGAGTTGAGCAGCGCGATGCCGCCACGATGACCGAGGACGTGACTCCTGGGGCGGCACCGGTGCCGGGCATTGTGCCTGCTGACGCCATGCAGTGCCACTCGGCGAACGAGGGTGGGCCTGAGTGCAACCCTTTTCCCTTGGCGGCGCAGTGGGCTACCGTGGCGTCGAGACCGGCACCAGTAGGCGTAGCGCAGCGTAGCTCGACGAGCAAGGGTGAGCCCGAGAGCAATTTTTCTCATCGAGTGGCGCAGAGCGCGTCTGCATTTCCAAATCAGGAGGTTACCGTGCGAGCGACCGTGGACGTGGCGGTCGGTGATGGGTTGGCTGAAGCCGTTGGAAACGCGATGAACACGTGTGTGCCTTCGTCGGTTTCGGAGGGGGCGTCGAGAATCGACCGCTGCTCGTGGTGCATATTGGAGGAAAACCCTATAGCGCGCTGTACGATACGGGTGCGCAGGTCTCGGTTTTTGGTCGACGGATTACTAACGCGTTCCGATCGCGGGTGCAGGAGTTATCAAGTTCGGTCCGAGGATTTTCGGGCAATGCGGTGCCAGTGATCGGTCGTTTGCGTGTGACGATTGAGATCGATACGGTCGTGCAGACGATCAATGCATATGCATGCGAACAGGCACTGCAGTACGATATGTTCCTCGGGCAGAATTTTATTCGTGCATTCGGAGTGAAGACGAACGCGACAAGCGATGGGTGGCGCATCGAGGGCCGGAGAGATTGGCACGTGTTCGCGGAGAAACAGCAGAACCGAGTCTTTTTCCCCGTGCAACCGGGCTACCACCGCGCAAGTTTGGCAGGAGAAATCGCCGGTCTCTCGGTCTTTTATCAAACGGAGCGAGAGCGAGTCGATGCGATGGTCAAGCGCGTGGTACCGGAAAAGTCGCCGGCTCGGACCGACCTGATCGAGCATGTGATCGACGTGCAGGGCGCGCGCCCGGTTAAAACTCCGATGTGTCGTTACTCGCCGACGATTCTAAATTTCATTTGTAGCGAGATTAAGGCCTGGCATGAGAAGGGATTCGACCCTCTCAAAGCTAGTGGTGCTGCGCGCCGGTGGTCGTGAACAAGCAGAATGGTGAAAAACGGATGTGCATCGATCTGCGGCCCGTAAACCGGGCTACACGCATCGATGCATATCCAACACCAGGTGTAGATTCGGTACTCGATCGACTGCGCAACGCGCGTTTTATTTCAAAGATCGACTTAAAGAGCGCCTATTTGCAGGTCCCGTTATCCGAGGAGAGTAAAAAGTGTACAGCGTTTGGTGCGCCAGGTTGCGGGTTCCGGGAGTGCAACATGATGATTTTTGGATTAGTAAATGCACCCGCCACGTTTATGCGATTGATGGACGCCCTGTTTGGACCTGAGTTTGAGCCTTACGTTTTTAAGTATAGATGACGTGATTGTGATCACGGAGACATTCGAGGAACATCTCGAGTGGCTCGAGAAGGCGCTCAAGCGAATGGTCGAGGCAGGGCTGGAAATTAACGTGAGTAAGAGTGAGTTTTTGTGCTCGAGTGTTACTTTCCTCGGATATCGTTTAGACAGCGAGGGCTTGCGTCCCGACTCCGACCGCGTCAAGTCAGTGCTGGATTTCCCGGTGCCACGTAACGTAAAGCAGCTGCGTCGGTTTCTGGGCATGGTGGGGTGGTACTCGCGTTTTATCGAGCACGAGTTCAAGATTAAAATACCGTTGACAAAGCTCTTGCACAAGGAGGTCCGCTGGCACTGGGACGTTCCGCAGCAGCGAGCGTTCGATTTACTCAAACGTGCGCTCACGGAGGCTCCGGTGTTGATGCGGCCGGACTTCGACAAGACCTTTTACGTGCACTGCGATGCGTCGTCTTATGCGCTGGGCACTTGTCTGATGCAAAAGGACGACGACGGTTACGATCATCCGGTTTGCTACGCGAGTCGAATGTTGAATTCTCATGAGAAAAATTACACGGTTTCTGAGCTCGAATGTTTCGGTTTGTTGTTCGCGATTAAAAAGTTCCGCCCGTACATTGAGGGCACTCACTTCGTTGCGTTGACGGATCGTAAGGCGTTGACCTGGTTGAGGAACAAGAAGGAACTAACCGGTCGACTTGCGCGGTGGGTCCTCGAGCTTCAACAGTGGGATTTCGACTTAATTTATCGGAAGGGAGCCGGCCACCAGGTACCTAATGCTTTATCTCGCGGGTTCGAGGGCGGAGATGACGTTGCGGCTTTCAAGATAATCACGGACGAATGGTATTTGAACAGAATGCGAGATGTCGAAAAACGTCCGGGGAAGTTTCGAAAGTGGAAAGTAGAGGACGGTATGCTTTATCGTTTTTGTTGCAATGATCTCTTCGACTCATCGGGAGGAGTGTTGGCGGCTGGTGGTTCCGGTCGATTACCGCGAGCGAATCATGCGCGATGCCCACTACGAGCCGTCAAGCGGACACTTTGGTCAAGAGAAGACCTATGATCGTGTAGTTCGCGAGTATTTCTGGCATGGAATGTGGTACGACGTTCATGCTCCGAGTGCCAGAGGTACAAAGTCGAGCGCCAGGCACCGCAGGGTTTAATGAGCAAGCGCGTGGTCGAGTGGCCGTGAGCAGTGATCACCACGGACGTGATCGAGCTGCCGCGCAGCAAAAATTGCTTTAAATACCTTGTGGTGTTTCAGGACTTGTTCACGAAGTGGGTGGAGTTTAAACCGTTGACGGCCGCGACGGGCAAAGTGTTGGCGCAAGCGCTCGAGGAGCTTATCCTGTTTCGCTGGGAGGTTCCGGAGTACCTGGTGAATGACGTTGGGTCGGATTTCAGCGACACACTGAAGTCCTATGGGATCGAACACGTGCTGACGCCGCCCTACCATCAACAGGCGGATTTCTGCGAGCGCGCGATTCAGACTCTGAAGACGCTCATCTCGATCTTTGTGGATCATGACCACAGAGATTGGGACAAGCACCTTGATGAGTTGCGCCACGCAATGAACACAGCGATGCAGGCGAGCACGAAGGTCTCGCCGGCGTTCTTGAAACACGGTCGCGAGCCGCAATCAGCTAAGAGCTTGCGCCGCGAGGTTGAGAAGCGAGGCCCGGTCGTGTGTATCTCCCCCGAGGATTGGGCTGATTGGATGAAGCGTTTGGGTGCATTGCGCGATCTCTTCGTGCACCATATCGAGCAGGCGCAAGACAAACAAAAAAAAAATTACGACAGAACGCGCAGGACGGCGAAGTTTCAGGTTGGCGATTTAGTTTTGCGACGGTTGCATACGTTATCGAACGCGGCCCAAGAAAGAAACGTGAAACTTGACCCATCATACATCGGTCCGTACCAAGTCTTAGACGTTATTTCACCGGACATTTATGTTTTAACTACCGATAATCGAAGGCAAGTCGATCGTGCGCATGTGAAGGAGCTGAAAAAGTATTATCCTCCGCGTGCCGAGCGATCGAGGAAGTGATACTTGATTGTTTTAAAATTGTTTTGTACTAACATTGACTTTTTTTTTGTTTCTGTTTTTTCAAATTTGTTTTCTTTATTTATTTATGACTTTTCAGTTCCTTTATTTACGTAGAGGGCGATTAACACGAGGTGCCCATATTAGTAAAAATAAATTCAGAGTTTAATGAACGTTTGGGTTCCATGCAGGTCGTCGCTGAAGATCGAAGATGTCGCTGGACGAGGAGATGGCGCGTTTGCGCCCATTGCTGGGTGATATCGGCAACGAAGAAGAGGTTTTGGCCACTCCGGTTGGCGGCGGTCAGGGGAACGACGAAGTGGGGACTTCGAGCTTGGTGTCCGGGAGGATTGCTGTCAGTTCGGAGAGTGTGATCGTTCCCGAACTGACCCGCAATGTGTCCCCGGCGGCGCCGATGCCTGCAGCCATCGGCTCACTGGGCGGCGCTGCAGGAAATCCTGCAGGCGCCTCTACAACGGAGCCCGGGACGTTGGTGTCCCCATGGACGTCGCTTTGGTAATTGAGATCCCCAGCATCGCTGACATATCTCTACTGTCCCCAGTAGACGAGCTCGTGGACTTCGACTCCAAGAAAGCCCAGCTGGAGCTCGAGGCGCTGCTGGACACCAACAGACTGCCAAGATTGCAGCCGAGAAGGAGGTCCTGCAGGCGAAGTTGCTATAGGTGGAGAGTAAGGCGCAGCCGAGTCGAGCGGGCTGGGACAATCACCTAAACACCGGCCCTGCTCGCCAGTCCCCGGTCCTTACTGCAGCAATGCAAAAGCTGGCAGCGAGAAGCAAGAAGAATAGGAAGAAAGTGGAGGAACTGTTCGGAGCGGAGGCCATCAAGCTTCCAACGGCGGCGCCGAGTGGCGAAGGGCTGCGTTTCTCCAGGGAGCCTGAAGGCCCACCACCACCTTCCTCGGCATTCTCTTGGGAGGCGGCTCCCTCCACAAGAGAGGAAAGAAAGGAGGAAAGTTGCCCAACTTCCACGACGATGTGGAGTTCCGGCACGGCGGTGGCGGAGCCAGCTCTCGAGATCTCTCGCGAGCCAGCGACGGCTCTTCCACCAGGCGCGGCAGGAATTCACACGAGACAAAGGATGTGGCCCAACGGAGGAAGCTCTCGAGGACCAACCAGAGGACCCCGGAGCCTCCGACGGCGATGAAGAACTCGGGGACCCCGGGAGCGCCAGCGACCAAGTCTCAGGGCTCAGGGACCGGGAAAAGTTCGCTGATCGGTGGTGCGAGGCATGTGGGCGCAGAGGATCGGGAGTGGCCGGATGCCCTCGATGCAGATACGCGCACGAGCGGGAGCAACAGCGAGTTCCGGACCGACTGCTGGAGGAGGCGGAGAAACACCGAGCGGAAGACCAGCGCCAGGAGGGAGAACTGTGCGCGTTTGAGCTGAGCAAGAAGTCTAAGCGATCGGCGTCAGCGTTTGTGCGCCTGGGGCCGTCCATACCGCCGCCGCCACCTCCGTCTCAGATCGCTGGAGATGCGACCGTGCCGCCCGCACCCTCTGTGGAGCGCGTGCGTACGTTCGCTGTGGCCACACAGACCGAGGCTCCGAAGGTGCAGAACGCGGGAGCCCAGACGGAGACTAACGCCTCTTCCGTCGGCACTTTCACCCGCCGTGAGCCGGGACCGGGGCGGACCCAGCCGACCCGGCCTTATCACATCGAAGTGGGGCCGGGTGGGCTCAAGTATTAGGTGTACGACGACACCAATCGGAGGGTTGTCGTGGAGAATGCTGCTGCCCGACGCCAGCGTAGAGCGCAGAACCGCGAGAAGACAGCGACGCCAACCGGCAACGAGGAGCAGCCTGCTGCAGGAGATCAGCAGCAGGAACTCGGAGCGGTCCCAACGCCACCACCAGTACCGCCCGTATCTGAGGACGTGCTGGCGGCCGTCAGGATATTGGAGGCCCTCCCGGAAGACCAAAGGATGCTCGTCATCGACCGGGTCAGTAGCGGCACTAGGCCGCCCAGCCCTAAGGCAGGATCGTAGGCTTGACCTTTGAGGCGACAGGTAGTTGTATAAGTTATGTATGAGTGTGTGTGAGTGAATACGATATCGCGACTAGGTTATTTTTATTTTATGTTCGCCCTTATTTGTCCTCTTTTAGTTCCGGACGGATAGCTTTAACTATAATTTTATTTTATTTTTCAATTTAAGCTTGACTCGTTGGCTTTGGAGCTCGCGCGCGGCTGCGCTCCCTGGGTGCTTGTACTCGGGGAACGAAGACGTGAGGCGGAGTCGCCTAGCTTGGCGATGGCACCTGAACGGCGAGAGCGCGGAGAGTTTAGCCCCCGATCTAGTAGGAAGATCAATTGCTTGAAAGGGGCTGTAACGGGGAATTAGGCTTTCAAGCCTAGCTCCGTTTCGTGCTCTCTGTCGCCGTTCTGTCTGTCGCCGCTGAGTTGAGAGTGTGTAAATATATGTGCATACTCTCACGCTCATTTCTTCTTTTCGAGATGTTGGCGGCGGCTGATTGGCGAAGAGACGACGAGGCTCAACAAGGCAGCAAACGAGGAACGAAGAGAGAAGAGAGAGAAAGAGAGAATCGCGAACTCGTCGGGCCCGCGTGCTTGCACGAGTGAGAAAGAGAGAGTTGCAGCGTTGCGCTGCGCACGCATCCGCTAGCCGCCGCTGCGAGGCGCGGCGGCGCGCACGAGCCGGAAGAAGGCTCACTTTCCATCTGGACACCGGTGAGGCCGACACCTCGAGCAAGGCGCGCGCTGCAGCAGGCAAGAACACGAGAAGTCCCCGAGCGCGCACGAGAGGAAGGAAGGACGCCATCATCTTGGACGCTGCCGCCTGCATTCTTGCAGGCCGAATACGAGCCGGGTCGCTCCCGGCTTTCACCAACAGCAGCGTTCATCTAGCCAGCGCCTCCTTCACCAACGGCACGTCCGGGACTTGAGCGAGCAGCATCGTCGAGCAGGCGCCATCCAACAACTTCGGCGCCGTGCAGTACAGCCAAGCACGGTGAGATTTTTCGTCGCTCTTTTTCTCTCTCTCACGTTCCCACGTTGGGGTGTGTCGGCAGCAGGGAGTACAATCTCTGGAGCGCGCGATCGTGCCCAGGGTGTTGGCTCGCTAGCGGCCTTCGTCATCGTCGCCCAGGACTCAGCGCAGTAGCGTGAGCACGAGTGTTTCTTGCTGTACTGTAGTTCCTCGAGCGTCGCCGCGCACTCCGCCATTGTTAGAGTCGAGTGTGAACTTACACAGATATGTTTTGTATAGTAGCTATAAGTTTAAATAAAGTGCGCACTTAAACGAATATTCGGTGTCAACCTGTAATTTATCCTCTCCACCACCTGCATGAAAAGTCTCTGTCGCGCGAGTCGTTCGAGGTGCAGGCCCAGCGCCTCGTTCATCGGTATTTTCCCATTCTAAATAATTTCGTAAAGTAGAATCACGGGCTGTTTCTTTACATAAGTAGATTCCTCTTTTACAAAACTTTTAAAAGTCGCTGTTATTTTTTATTGTTTTTTTTTTTAAATAATTAAAAAAATTTTTTTAATTCGCTGCTCCTTGCGCTGTTAGGTTTGCAAACTCGAGGTTTGTGTATCGTGGATTTCAAACTCATCAATCCTAGAGCTCTTGGGTTTATTGTTGAATGTTTACGTGCCGTTCGTTTAATTTTGATCTTTACCCGTCGTGATTTCAGTTTTCTAAGTGATCCGCTCTTGATTTTCGAGATTTTTCTCTTGCATCCAAGGCCGTTCCTTTTTCTGTAATAATTATGTATTCCCATTTGAATCTACTGTCTCAATCACACCCGAAAAAGAAAATTGTTTCATTCAAAATGCGATAAGTCGGGCAAGACATCATCGAAAGATTCACACGACAAAAATATACGATGGTTCGTGCTTAGTAGTTCCAAATTGGTTTATTCATTATTTTATATCAACAGTCATCTATTAAGAATTGCCATTTTATTATTTATTCTGTATAAATGCGAAGATACGTTTGTCAAGTGCCGCAGTCAAGCCTCGTACAGCAGTGCAGCGCCATCTCGCGCCACGCATCTTTACCAATAACGCTATTTTGATATAAGTAGCATACTATTATGTTTTAATTCATATAACTGAATTTGAAGGCTGAAACATTATTCGTAGTGCTATCATTCATCATTAGTTGATCAAAATTATGTGTTCAACCACGCTACTCAGTGTAAATGCCGGCGACTTAGGAGCTATCAAGTAAGGACCACTCAGCAACCACTTAGCAACCATATATGGTCGCTGTCCATCTGCCAGGGAATGGCTCTAATAAAATTGTTAATCGATAGATCTTAATGTAGTTTGTTTTCCCCCATACCCACCATAATTTTCAAAAGTTAAGAAAAAAAGTCAAGACAATGGCAATCAAGACAAGCCTCGGTCAGAATCGCCACAACAATTGATAGACTACATTCATACGCACACACTCACACACACATACAAAAACGCACAGACATCACGAAAAAATTTTATATTTCGATTCTACGTGATACCTAGTACAAAGATATGTCAAAAAATCAAGAACGAAGAGTTTCACGAAAACAAAGCTTCCTCTTTAAGGAAGCAAAAATCCCGGCACTCCTCTTTAAAAAATATTGAAATATAAATAATCTACAGCGTATCAAAATATCCTCTGAAAATACGCCAAAATAGCGGTACTCAAGAGAGGGAAAAGGGCTAAATATTGATTTACTAGGTCAGAATCTATGTCTATATGAATAAATGATATGGAAATATTATATACTATGTGAAATATTACGAGTTTATGCTGCTCCAAAAAATTAATACTTAGGCCTTTATTCTCTAGCAAGTACCACTATTTTGGCCTATTTTCAGAGGATATTTTGATACGTCATAGATTCTTTGCATTTCAATATTTTTGGACAGGGTTCACGGGATTTTTTGTCTTTCCAACGCATTTAATTTTAGCACCCGCCCGTCTCATTAAATGCATTAGAACCGAAGATTGAAAATTGAAAAATTGAGTATTAATGATCGAAAAAATTACTTGCAAGTCTTTCGATACACAAAATCGAAGTTACTTACTTTTGTTCAACTAGATTTGGAAAATATCTCCTGAAATTGTTATTCCATTTGAAGTTGATAGAAAAAAGTTATTAAGGGTTGAAACATGGAGCTTGGGATGTAGTAGGGTACCTGGTGCCCCTCCTCATGGATGCTGTCTTCAAGAAAACCTGGCGTTTCTCTGAGATATCATAGGGTACCTGGTGCCCTTCGTTGTGGGCGCAGCCCCGTCGACTGGGGGATCACCCTGGCACCTTGACATCGTCTTTTGGTGCACTTGGAGTTTCTCTTCCGTCGAACTGAGGGTCACCCTGGCACCTGGACATCGTCTCTTGGAACACCTTGAGTTTCCCTGAAATATTATAGGGTACCTGGTGCCCCTCTTTATGAGCGTAGCCCCGTCGACTTGAGAATCACCCTGGCACCTGGATATCGTCTTTTGGAACACCTGGAGTTTCTCTGCCGTCGAACTGAGGGTCATCCAGGCACCTGGACATCGTCTCCTGGAATACCTTGAATTCCTCTGAAATATCATAGGGTACCTGGTGCCCCTCTTTATGGGCGTAGCCCCGTCGCACTATGGAAAAAACGGAAAATTTTCGTTTAGTGAATTTTACACTCAATAATATAAAATAAATTGCGCCTAATCTACAATTTTATTCAAATGGAGGTATTCAGTTATCGATACAATTAATGCTACAAAACCAATTACAATTTCATGATCTACAATAAATCGTACCTTGCATAGTGTTATTCTGTAAGTGTGTTTATATTTGTGTGAAAATGACGCGGAGATCAAAGTCAAAGAGAGGACGTCCTCGAAAACAAAGTAAAAAGAGCATCAATACAGGTAGGAAGCGAGTTGCTATCAAAAATTCCTCAAGAAGTACGATTTATAAAAGAGCCAAAGAATTGTTAGTCAGAATTATATAATTATTCCACAATATCATTAGCGGCTAAGATTGGCGAAAAGAAATAGATTATCGGAAATGATACAAATAATGAAACTGATTCCAATCAAGAAGAAAAAAAAGTCGAACGTGTCGCGGGACACGCGGTAGGAACGAAGTTCCTTTCGCTATTTCAGCTAATCCTAAAATT
>JAWWMK010037951.1:0-12384 GCA_035047105.1 Galeopsomyia nigrocyanea
TTCTAATAATATTTTCAATTTATTTCTATTTCGTGATCTTGAAAGAGCAACGTATAATGACTCAAAACAGGAGATGGTAAATATATTCCAACGTGATTATATGATTGTCCTTGTGATTTGTTTATAGTCATAGCAAATCCCAATTGTATTGGAAATTGTCTTCGGGTTATGTTGAATGGCAAATCTCCCTTTGAACACAATTCTATTACTTGAATTCGACTTCCAGTGTTTGCCTGAAATCTCCTGATACGATAATAGTTTTTCCACAAAATGGTTGTTCTACATCACATAATTCTTCCAGGAGGTGGTCTGCTGCCTCAAAAGCGAATTTCTACGCCATAGAAATTTCATCCCATATTATAACTTTCATTTCTCTTAATTTTCTACCATTTTTTATTCGGTTTTACATTACACGCTGTATCTTCTGTTATGTTCAATGGTAATTTAAATGCGGTGTGTACCGTTTTTCCATTTATTAAATAGATTCCAGTCCATGCTACACACCCATAACTTATTTTATTTAGTTCCAAATAGTCTATTAATATATTTAACAAATAACTTTTTCCGGTTCCACCTGGTCCATCTATGAAAATGCATTTGTTATTTTGTATATTCTGTATGCATTCTATGGCTGTGTCGAATATTTGTTTTTGTTTTTTTTTCAGTGACAATATTTTATGTTGTATACTGTCTACAATGTTATCGTTATTAATTGGGACTTCTGTGTAATAGTTTTTATCATTTTCAATAAATTCCGGTAGATCAAAGTCTGCTAAAGTTAACCCGTGAACTTTCAAATTTTGTTAAATAATATTGAGTGCTGAGTTTTCTCCAACATTTTGATCAATTTTTGGATGGTGAAAATGATTTTTATATTTGTTATATAATTGACGCGCATGTGTTCGATTATGAAAAATGCAAATAAAAGAGAATAGTTCGCAAAGTTGTTTTGGAAATTGAACTTGTGTTGCTTCATTCAGGCATTCATCCCATTCCTCATCTTCGCTCACTAATTTTTTTTGTTTTATCTGCTTCAAAAATGTATTGTATTGGACACCCTCGACAGTTCGGAGTTCTTCGAAAGATTGTGATCCTTTTGTATGTAAGAGCAACAATCTTATGCAATATCTTTCTCTATCCTTTGGGCTAACTAAGTATATTATGCTCGATACTGGTTTTATACTTTTTTGTCTGTTTTTCCAGATTTTAAGTTTTTCGTTGAATACGTAATGATAAGGTATTTCATGATAAAAATAGTTTCTAGCTGTTTCATCATTTTTATTGAGTTCAAAATATGCTATTAACGTTGTTTCAACATTTTTTTCTATAATTTTTTCTACTTCTTTTTCTTTGAAATATACTTGTTATTTATTCTCTTCATGAATACCTAAACATGTAATTGTGTGTGACATATCATGTAAAGAATATTGTAATAATCTCCACATTGCTTCAGGTGCACATAGATATATTGAGTTTATGTATCGTGTAATTTCATCGTAGTCGTATTGAGCGTTTTCAGTTTTGGCGTCAGTAGTTGTGTTTTTATGAGTTTTTTGAAAATCTATATTTGTATCTTTTATTTGAACGTGTGCACAGTCATGACCTTTGTAGCAATATTTGAATAGATATTTTAAGCATTGTACAGTTGAAAAAACTTCTACGTTTATATGTGCATTGAATTTTAATAATAAATAAGGATTATAAGGAACTACAAATCGATTATCTGCTTTTCTATTATTGTTATGGCTTTTGTAATAAATTTTTGTACCACCGTCAGATTGCTTATAATGTGAATATCCATTTGGGTTTATCTTTGTCGAAGCATTGAAATCTTTTGGAATTTTTTTTTTGTATTTTCCGGTATCTTTATTCATACATGGTGACTCTGAGTTTTGTTCTCCACAAGATCCATGTACCATAACTTTTTTTACAATTTCATACAGTTTAGGGTAGATATCTTTGTTTGGAATATCTGCACTGATTAATGAATTAATTTTTTCTGGTGTTTCTAATTCATTGTTTTTATCTAAAAATACTAACATATGTACGTGTGGAAGTCCCCGTTTTTGAAATCCAATGACGTAAGTATAAGCAAGACATTTTCCTAAAATATGTTCTTTGTAAATTGCATTTTTCAATTCTCGTACTTTTCTATTAAACACTTTTGCTACTATGTCTGGTCTATCAGTAGCTGTTTCATATGGTTCTATATTATCTGTTATTTCTTTCCATTGTGGATTACATGTCATCGTTATGAAAAAATCTGGTTTTCAAAAATTATTAACAAGAGTCATTGAGTCAAGATAGTTTTGTTTTTGATGCCTAGGCCCTCCTGTAAAACTTAATGGTAAAATAATCATTTTACCGAGTTTTATGTTTTCAGATTCACTTTTATTTTGCAAATAGTCTATTAATCCATTGTAAAAGTCACATCGTAGAACATTTTGTTTTTTTTTTATAAAATACAATTTTTAAAGATTCAACTTTTACAAACGCATCAATTGTTGCTTGCTGTGTGATTTTTCGTAAATTTAGATATGGATTAAATCCATTTCTAATGCTCATTCTGTAATTGTAAAATTGTAAATATTTTTTATATTTGGCATCCATCCACGTTCACGTCTAGGTTATATGAGAGGATATATTAGTGGGTCTATATGTGTACTTAAAATCGTAATACTTCTGGGTTTAGCGTTTTTAGCATGGACGACAATCTCACGATCAACTGGCGGTTGACCGTCTTCTCCGACAAAAACCATCGTAACTTCATTGCAAGCAGGTACATTGTATCTTTTTTTATCTAAGGTTTTCTCCCGTGTTAGAGACATTGTAACTGGTCGTGGTTCGATAACAATTTTTTTACATCATTTTAATTCTTCTTTTTCCACTTCATGTATCATTTTATAAGCTTTGGCATACGAATTGTTATCTCGAATAATTTTATCCAATTCTTGTAATAAAATTGGGTCTATTTCATTATTACATTTTAAGCTTTTGCGTTCAGCCGTGGCTATTTCGTTATCTAGAACTTAAAATTGACCATATTTTCTTGTTCCATTTTTGTCTGGGTGCAAGGCGTGTATATTATGGTATATTTGTCCGCAAATTCTTATTATTTTTTTATCTCTGCCAGAGAATATTTTTTCTATAATTAACAGATTCTGTAGCAAAATATTTTAATCTATCTGAATAATAAAGGCAAATCGTCTGGTAAAATTGTTTTACCGTTATTGCAGAAACTTGTGAAAGTTTTATTTTTTTTATAGCGTTCAAATTCGAAATGCTTGGCCTTGCAGTTTTCACATAATGCTGTCATTGAGCCTAGGTAGTTTGCCTCGATTAAATTTTCATCAAATTCTTTATTTGCTATAGCAGCGAGTACGTTGGAGTCATTTAATGATTTTAATTGCTATTCTTTAACTTTGATTAATTTCTGTTTTAGTTTTAATTCTTCTTTATTATTATTTTGCAGTGTAACATTTGCATTTGTTTCCAATTGATGTTTTTTTATGTCTTCGATTTTTAATCTTTTGACACTTGACCAACAGTTCTTTTAATTTGTATAGATTGTTTTAATTTTCATTGTATTTTATTTTTAATCCCTTGTTTAGTTGTGTATTGTTTTTTAATTTAGTGAAATATATTGAATATAGTAATATGGTTATAGTGATAATTACAAATAATTTCTTTTCTAGCAGAATGACAAAGAGCATTTTAATAATTGTTACGTAATTATGGTGATAAAAAATTATTTTAAATTTCATATGTACGAATTTTCAAAGAAACTTTTTTTTCAAAATTATTTTTGTTTGATTTATTACTCATTTGGATATTAGAATATTGCATTGTAAACTAGAAATTCTAGCAAAGTTATTTCTTCAAACTTGTGACGGGGCAAAGTCGGGGTGTACGATTTTCAAAGCCTTCATCCGCATACACCCGAAAATCTCCCTCGTCACACTTACCTAATGAATTGGCTTCCCCCTAGTTATTTATGGGGAAAAGGGTGCCAGACAGCCCTGTAGGGATATAGGGTTGTCGTAGAGGGAAACCAATAAACTTCGTTATTCGGTGACTGGCGCTGCATGGCCCGTAGATTCGCTTTGCTGCTTTCCGTTGAACTCGATGTTGTCAAAATGGCGGCAGCTGGCGTGCGGCGAGCAGAAATCTCCGTTCAGGAGTCGGTTCGAGCAAACGATCAACAAGTGACCAGGGTGGGCCTTGCGGCCCGGAAATTACGGATTAAACTCGATATACTGGCTCCAGGAGCCCCAAAAATTCTCTTATGATTCACCAAAGGCGCTGAGGCCAGAGAATGCAGCTACGTTACTTTCAAATTCAAACCAAGGAAACGCGGGCAAATGGTCAAGAATATTATTCGCGACCGCGGCTGAAAACAATAACGACACCATGCGTGGGAAAGGGAATCGATAACACAGTGCAAATCAGAAAAAAAAACTATTATGATAACTCCATTTATTCATAAAAAGAGAAGAAACATAACCTTCGTTGGCACAAGAAATTTAGACAGATGAATTACCCAGAAATTCCGTTACCGGCGATGAGCTTGGAATGGCGTCACAAAATCCACGCGGCCACGCGGTCGGCTTTCCACTCCCCGAAGATCACCTGAATTTCCCAGAAAATCCCGCAGTCAAGTCGGCATCAAGCGAAATCCATAATACCCCAAACTCGCACTCGGTTCTCTCTCAAAGAAATCGCGACTTCGGTTCAGCAGCGGCATGCAATGGCGGCAACGGACGTGGCAACGGCAATTAACGGACGGCGGAATAGTGAAATCAAGGAAACAAAAATAACCCTAACGTATGTACCTTATTTCACTTTTCCGGCTCTTCAACCAGATCAAAGGCGCAGCGTCTATCTTGCTCTCTCTCTCTCTCTCTTTCTCTATCTCTCGATACTTCCTCTCTCTCTGCTGGCTCACACCAAGGACTATGGCGGCTGACGGTGAAGAGACTGGCGACGTAGGCGGCAAGATGAGGGATTGGCTAGAGCTGAAGGTGCTGGCTGGCTCGTTGAACTACAAGAGAGCGAGCTCCGTAACTCGCGGCATCAGTACACCTCGGTTGAGGCTCGGCTTCCCCTTCGTCTTCATTCTGATTCGCGGACTTCAGATCACGCGATGCGATCAGCGCCCTCTTTTTCGGTGCCGTCGCGTCACGGGGGTCTCTCCGACACCCCTCTAAGCTGTGCGTGGGTTGTGAGTGAACAGGCAGGGTCTATGAGAGGGGTAGGGTACCCCCACGCCATGGCTACAGGCTGGTGCGGGCGGAAACTCCGACGCCGGCAGCGCCCTCCCATCGGCGCATTCAAATGCTCGACTTGTACTCATAACAGTACTGAAATGCGCTTGGGTATCCGTTTCGCCCCATACGCAGCTCCGGGGTACTCAAGTTGCCCCATACAGGCTGGTCTCGGTCAGTTTACCGGACACTGACAAGCTATCACGTTCTAATGGTGGTAAACCGTTTTCTCCAACGAAAACAATCGCAACTTCATTGCACGTCGTAGCATTATATATATTTTTGTTTAAATTTTCTTGTCTCTTCATAGCCATTGTGATATGTCTCGAATTTATACCAATTTTAGCACACCTTTCGTTTTCTTCGGTTTCCACCTCATGCATCATCTTATACGCTTTAGCATATGGGTTATTTTCTCTTATAATTTTGTCTAATTGTTTTAGTATTTCAGGATCTTTTTATGAATCATTTGTCGAAGTAGATCGTTCCTTTGCTGCCATTTCATTATCTAAAACGTACAATTGTCCGTATTTTCGTGCTTCATCCTGATTAGGGTGTAAACCGTATACATTGTGATATACTTGGCCACACATTTTAATAATGTTTGGTCCTCTCCCCGGCAGTCTGTCAAAGCGTGTACCGAAATTTGCGAATGCTAGAGCATTATTGTACGATCTAATATTTTTGCGGAATTCTGTACTCTTTTTCGTTTCTTCTATTGCCAGCTGTTTTAGTTGTTCTGAGTATGATGGATTATCTGGTAAATGAACCTTGCCCTTGTGACAACAATTATTGAATTTTCCATTTTTATCTTCTTCAAAACTGAAATGCTTTGCTTGACAGTATTTACATACTGTCATATCTTTGAATAATTCTCAGTTATTAATTATTCATCGAACTCAACGTTTACTATACGACCAATGATGTTGGAACTACTGTATAACTTTAATTTTTTATCGTTATATTTCTTATGTTTATTAATAATTTTCATTTGCTTCTTTGTATTTGTAGCGGACGAATTTGAATCATCAATTGTCATTTTTTACATAATATGCGTAATTCTTTTAATCCATATTCTTCAAATAATAAGATATCCAATTTCCTCTTTTTACGATTTTTGCTTCCTCATGTTTCATTTTTATTTTTTTACATGACATATTTAATTCATTTAAGTGATAATGTTCATGTTCATTGTCCTCGGATTGTCTCTTTCTCTTTTTTGTTATGCAACTTTCATTTTGTGCTGTTTGCAATTGCTGAGGTGCTTTTCAGCTATTATATATTAAATCTAATTATACCTAAAGGATCGTCGTCTATGTTTTCAACATAAATTTCAAAGTTTATTATGGAAATTCTATTGATGCACTTTTGTAATTGTTCAGTTTCGTTCTCTAATGAATTGTTTTTCTGATACATTTTAAAATTTTTATCAAATGCAAATTCATCCCAATGATGTCATACTTTTTCCGTTCATTGGATTGCAAATTGATCTTTATTTTTTTCTGTTGTTCTTGTATTTCAAAATACTTTTGTTTCTCTTGTTTTCTCACATTCCTTTGTCTTGTTACGTCTTTATCACGATATTGTTGAATTGCGTTATCGATATTGATATATGTATTGGATATGGCTTTTTGTATGTATTTTAAAACGTTTTCCAATGTATTATTTGTATCTCGATTTGATAGTGTTAATATGTGATGTTTAATGTCCATTGCGTCGTATTTTAGGTAATTATTATTTTGTTTCATTTTTTCATTACTTTTCGATATAACTGATGTCTCCGTTATGTCATTATCAATATCCATTTCAATAAAGTCCGTCTTTATTTCTTTTTTTCTACTAATAATGCTCAATAACTTTGTTTGTTCCAAAGCCATGTTATTTTGCATTTCTTTCATCAAAAACTGTAATTCTGTGATGTCGAATTGTAAAGGCAAATAAGGTAATGGAAATTTGTGGATTATATTATTTTTTTCTGTATTGGTGTTGTGTATCAAAATTCTTTATTTTTGGAAACATGTGAAATGTATTGCTCTCAAAAATGTCTAATAAAATTTGAATATAATCCATTTCGAAGGGAACAGGCATTATTTGTTGTGAGCGTTGTAATAGAAGTGTCGATTGCATTTTGAAGTTTGAGCGTGATTTCATAATTTCATTGAATTTGTAAATGTGCATATCTGTTAACACGGAATTTTCTTTCGAGTAAATTCCTTCACCTGTCAATATTAATCTATCTTCTTATGACAAAACCATTTTGAATTTTTAAAATTTTGATACTCTGTCACTTTTAATATGAATTGAAATAAAATATTATAGAAAATTTTAAATATTAGCCAATAATAATGGGTTGAAAAAAATTGTAAGTTACTGCAATAACAAAATTAAGTATTGAATATTCCCTGCTAAAGGCGTGCCATTGACAATTATTGAAAGAATACCAGTATTGTCAATGCTGAATGTTAATCCCACATAAGCCAATTAAAATCTATTGTGATCGTATCAAAAATATATTTACAAAATTCCTTTTTTATATTTATTCAGTATTAATTATATGAGATACAAACCCAAATATATGTATGGTTAAATTATATTAAATTATAGGGGTTATTTATTTATTAATTTTTGAAAATAAAAAAATCTGGATATCTGAGTATCGTCGTGGCATACCACTTAGACCTAACAAATGTTGAGGTAAAAAAGTTATATTTACATCAATAAATTAATTTTCAATCATTTTTTATTTATTGTCAATCCAATAAATATCGGGCATCAATAAATAAATATACTAAGAATTGCATAAACTGCCCCTATTGATAAGATATAATGAAAATGAGCAACAATGAATATGTATCGTGTAATACAATATCAATTGAAGAGTTTGATAAACCGAAAACTTTATTTTTACTCCATTCATTGATGCTTATCATCTAAAAATTTTAATTCCAATAGGGATAGTAATAATTATAGTAGCTGAAGTAAAATAAACTCAAGTGTCAACATCTATCCCCACTGTGAATATAATAATAAGAAAATTCTATCTAAAAATAATATTTTTTTGGATGTTTCAGCTGTTAAATCTATAAAAAAGCAACATCTTGTTGAAGTTCGTTCCATGGCTAATCCTCCAGCTATAGTTAAAGTGGCTCTTGAATCTATTTGTCTTTTACTTGGAGAAAATGCAAGTGATTGGAAATCCATTCGCGCAGTTATTATGAGAGATAACTTCATCAATACTATCGTGTCTAACTTCAGCACTGAAAACATTTCGTGAGTATATTTTTAACATAAATATATATTCTTGAAAATTAGTCGCCTCAGCATCATAGTTTTCAAAAACATCATTATTTCTAATATGTGTGACACGTCCTTGTTCCGTAGACTGCCCTTGCCCAGCTGGCGCTTGACAAGTGGGTTGGGTGTGTGAATAAATAAATGATAGAGTGATCAATTTTGCTGTATGTTTATTGATTGAAAGTTGATTGAGAGAGATCGTGTGTATTATATGCACGCACGTGTATGACTATGGAGCTATGGCTAAGATGCTCCGGACTTGAATGGTCCGTCGACCCGGCTTGAATACCAGCGCGGCAGCGACCTCGGCGTACGTGTCGCCGAAGTATCCCACTCCTGGGCGATGCCAGTGCAAGTGCGGATGTACTAGCACGCATCGACCGAATCTCGCTGACGAATGTCGGCGCGGACCGTGTGAAAGCTGGGCGAACGGAAGCGGAGTCGGGTGATTTTAGCTAGGCGTCACCCGTGACACATCCGAGGTCGCAATCCGTCGCCCTCAACGGACAAAAAAAAGCTGGGCGAAGCCCAGGTACAAAAATTGCGCTTGCAGGCACGTGGTCGTCGCAGCAGTGACTAAAAATACAGGGCGTGTTTACGTTTTAAGTTCCCGAATCACAGGAGTATTCCGCAAATAATCGTAATGACAATCATTTCATTCAAACAAAGCATTTTACGACAAAGTAAAGATACTAACGAGGAGTCTCGCAATCTCCCTCTCTCTCCCTCTCTCTCTCGCCCCCTACCTCCCTCTCTTTCACTCATCGATTATTAATAAAGAAAAATCAATAAATCATCGAAGTGCCTTCATAATCGAACATAATGCAATCCATTATTTAAACAGAAAAAGTTTAATAAATCTTCGAAGACCATATAGAATTGAGCTCAGCGCAATCGAGTATCAATACAATAAAAATCAGTTATTATGTAAAATTATCTTGCATATGTAAATGCCAACATAAATACATACTTTGAAGAACTTTTGCGACGTAAAGCCTTGTTTAAAATGCATCATGAAAATTAATGAATGAAAGAAAAAAAAGTGCGTTTAAATTTATAAATATGTATCAAAAGCTTTCCAAGATTCCAAATTAAAAAAAAAATCTCAACAAAATTTGGCAAACTAGTCTGCTGCTATGAATTTATCCTTTATATATACTAACCACACGTGAGGTAGCCCGATGGCGTCTGAAACAGTAATAAATAGGGCCGCCGAAATAGCATAAAAAAATATTTTCATTCGATACTAGATAGCACTTTGTAAATGTAATCTAGCAGGAAAGAATTATGTTTTGAGTATACCGACGACATGTAATTAATTCCTTTTTTTCCTGTAAAAGGATTTTGAGAAATGAGTAATATAATATTGAATAACATTTTTTTATTCAAATGTTTACCGCCCCCCGGACCTTCCTAGACCTATCCCACGCATATATATATATATGGAAAAAACTGATTTTTTTACATTTTATTTTTTTTCTCCGGATCTCAAAATGCTATCGACACCGGGTTGACGGGATTATATTCTGTATATAACCTACTTTTGCTGTGATTTTTTTCAAAAAAAAAAAAAAAGATATATAGGAACTAACCTAAAAAAAATATTTAAACTTTCAAACCTCTCTCAAAATTAGCCGTTATAGGGTTGACAATGGGTGCAGGGCCAGATTTTTGTACAGAGGTCACAATTCTTCCACTCCACCTGCTCCAGTCATTTTTAAGGTAGGTTTCTACTAAAAATGCTATTTTTTTTTATTTTTCAAGCTAGACTTCTGAAATTTTGTACACTTCTTCTTTGTGAAAAAACAAAAATTTTGATGCCCCCCCAGATTTTTTTTCCATGTTTCAAACCCATGTTATAAGCATATTAAGCTATTTTTGGACCTTAATTCAAAATGTTCCCTGCGCATTGCATTTTGACCAAAATTTTTGTTCGAGGGCTCATTCTCTTTCTTAAAACCCATAGAATGAAGCCCACCTATCAGAAAAATTTTCAATTTATCATGTACTGAACTATATCATGAAACACAAATAACACCATAAAAATCACCAATTTACCATATTTTTCCATTCATCTTTCAAGTTACCATATACCTGGGTTGATCTTACAATTTTTAAGTAGGTGGACTTTATACAGTGAGTTTCAAGGAAAAAAATGAGGCTTCCCAGACCTATTTTTATGGAAGTTTAATGCGCAGAGAACATTTTGAACTTGAAAAAGCTGAAACCAAGGAAAATGCATTGTAAAGTAAAAAAGGTATAATTCTTCCACTCTATAATAAACAATATAGCAATCTACTTTTTGAATTTTTTCATGAACTTACTTCAAAACTTCTCTTTCTAACTGATTCAAATATCTGATAAATACTGGGACTCGAGTACTCATATCTGTATATACTATAATTGCATATTATATCGTAGTCCTATATTCAATAAAAATTTGTTCGCATTCTCACAACATGTTTACTTTCTAGTTTTTTGATGTTTTCTACTTTAACACTAGATAATGTGAGATGAAAGCCAAAAAATTTGTTTCATTTTTGTTAACTTCCACGTTCGCGGCGGCTATTGGTTTTAACCCTTCGTGTGTTCCTATTTCCAAAGGTACGCCAGCGGTTTTCGTAAGAAAACAATAATATTTAAAATCAATTTTTTCTTTAGCTTCTTCAAAATACAAGGCTCCCAATATTCCGTCATTTGGCATCTCGAAATCGTTATCAACCACATGAAATATAGTCTCAATGCCATAAATAATCAAAGACGTGATACCTAATGTTACTTGTCTCTTTTTCCCTATTCCTTTTAAACGTATAATTTTAGAATCGTCAATCTCGTGATGTGGTGATAAAAGGCATTTTTTTTATTAAGTTGCACTCTGAGCCTGTATCGATTAAAAAGGTATTCCTTCATCCTAGTGTACGCGTTTTCGATATGGATAGTTGGTAAAATTTTACTGTATTCTTTATTTTTCAAACTGTTTATGGTACAAAAACTAGTGTATACAAAATCATCTATTCGTTTAAACGGTATTGAATAATCTCCTATGAAAAATCGACGTTCATCGAAATCTATGACTGCCTGATATTTTCCAAAATAATTTGAACCTAAAACTGCGTCACAAGAGATGGGAAAATTATTTGGTACTACTAAAAATTCAGTAGGTCTATCAAAGATTTTCATCTTCATAGTTTCTACCGTCCAAAAATCTTCTAAATATATTCCCTTAGGTATATTATGCTTTGTATAATCGATTGTATCTAAATTGTCACCTAAAACGCCAATTTTTAGAACGTTCGTTTCGGAACCGCTATCGAGCATGATGTTAAACTTTACGTCCTTTGAAAGGTTCGCACCTATTACGGGAATTTCTTCGGCAATTTTTAAGGCATCAGATGAAAGGAAGCTTCGTTCAATTCTTCCAGCTGCCGTGCTGAAGCAGCGTTCGCCCTCTGAACAGTGCTCTGTAGAGAGGGCTGCACCCCGTTTCCCGAATTCTGACTTTCTTTATACTTTCGCTTATAGCAATCTGCAATGAGATGCCCCTTTTTATTACAATAAAAACATTCTAAATTATTAAGAGGTCTGGCGCTGGCTAACGGATTTACTCGGCAATCTTTGGCAGTATGGCCATTACGGTTACAAATTTGACACATAATATTGGGTTTATCGGATTTTGTATGACAGTCTTTCGCGACATGTCCACTTTTATCGCATAACTGGCACTTCAAATTTGAACGACAATTCTTGGCATGTTGTTGGATTAGATGTTGAGTAACATCTAAGCAATCCGCTGAGGGCTAAAACGTGTCTTCAAATTCAAAAATTC
>JAWWMK010037962.1:0-12382 GCA_035047105.1 Galeopsomyia nigrocyanea
TTGTACGACTTGTTGATGCTTCTGAGCCATGACTACCATTGTTAATCGCACCGACTTGTAACGAACGCTGTGTTTCACCTATTTGCACCTGAGATAAATGACCGACGAGGAGATTTTGCGCGTCCGATAAAGCTTCATAATAAACGTTTTCTATTTCCTTTTTATCCTCGGCATAGCTATGCTCCGTATCGGTCAAACTTATTTCATCGTATAATTCGCCCAAGCCGGCAAAGACCGTAGACAAATCTTCCAAACGGATCTGAACTTACGTAATATGGTTCGAATTACTTTTATCACACTTATCAAGGAACTGCTTAAATGAATCTATATGTTCTCGGATGGTTTCCCATTTGCTAGTTAACACGTCGACGCGATCGAAGTTATCCATTTTTAATCAACAAATTCGCGACTTGCTTTGACACCTTATAACGATTGATTCACTAATGCGATTTACCCCTTGCCTGCTCCTTTGTGTTGTCCAATGTCACTTGTCACATGCGAAGTTGCACTTGATGTCTTGCGCTGCGATTAGCGAATCCACTTTGACCAGGAGCAGCGTGCTGAGCGATCCCTGTGATCGCTTTTGTTGTATTTTGTGTGTTCTTTACTACCAAGCACAAGGTACCGAGCGATCCCTGTGATCGTCTGTGTTTTGATTTGGGGATTGCTTTCACCGCCAAAACAAAAAACCAACCAAGTAGCGCGCTATGTGTTGCCAATATTAGGCAAATCCAAACCCAAGACCAAGCACAAGGTGCCGAGCGATCCCTGTGATCGTCTGTGTTTTGATTTGGGGATTGCTTTCACCGCCAAAACAAAAAACCAACCAAGTAGCGCGCTATGTGTTGCCAATATTAGGCAAATCCAAACCCAAGACCAAGCACAAGGTGCCGAGTGATCCCTGTGATCACGTGTGGTGTCAGTCGCCAATAATTGGCGAGCTGCTTGCCGAACCAATGCACAAGGTGCCGAGTGCGATCCCAATGATCACGTGTGTCGTTTGAGCAAAAACGGTGCCAGCTTGTTTGTGACTGATGTCAATAATCAGTTGCGTAGACGTTGTAAGCGTCGTACTAACTATCCACTGTATCGAAATAACAAGTGTCGCACTGCACTAACAAATCAATGCACGGACACTTTAACTTAGTGTAACACTTCACTGATGCTTGCGCGTTGCACTGCGCGTTGCGAACTATTGTATTGATCCGGCTCGATTGGACCAATGTTTCGTCGCACCCTTATGTGCGCTTATATAAAAGTTAATTTATACAAGGTGGTGATTTTGTTGAGTGAAGGTACACATGTGTAAGTTAAATGGTGTCTATATTTTATGATAACAGACTTATACAACTGAGAGTGTACAAACTTGTTGAAGGCCCTCAGCTGACTGATCTTAGGCTGTGCAATAGCCGCATGGGCTAACTCCCTTGTTTTAAGAAAAGCGAAAAGTGGGAGAAAAGCCCAAGAGAAAGTGTCAACTGGCATAGTGTATTGAACTCTATATAGAAAAAATACAGGCTCGCATTGATGCTGCGAAGAGTCGTAAAAAACACGTGCTAAGCATTACTGCTCAGCGTGGCACTCGAGGCCGGAACCGAGGAAAAGCCGATATTTCGAGTGGACTGTAATTCTCGAAAATGTAGTAAAATCTAAGAGTGCGAGTTGACACTTGTTATAATTTATATGCTAAGCGTAGTTCCAAGATAAAGTAAACGAAGCATACAAGACTTCGAAGTGAGTAATAGAACCAAATATATATTCGTGAGAAAGAAATAATTAACTTGAATACAAAGAGCAAGATATAAAAATATATAAAGTAAATTATAACAAAATTGAATATATATAATCGTAAAAATGGCGTAAATAAAATGGAGATTTAGAATTATAAATTTCTTGATACTGTGCATCTTCCTCCTTTGCCCTCGTAATAGTAAACCATAATGTATATGATTATCATAATATTTAAATATCATACATAGATTTTTGATGTTTTTAATTTACAAAACCATTCATAAGAGGCTACACATTTGTTAGAAAATATTTTTTTCGCGATATTCTTGAAAATTTTCTTTCAGAAGGATGTACTTCAGGAAGATGTAGGGACTCTGATATTTATTTAGACACGTTTAATTGGCTTTAGATTTGTGGAGAAATACTCCTTCGCAATTTCCATGAAAAGAATCTTTCAGGGAAACTTCATCAAGACGAAAATATGTACTTAAAAATGTATGTATTCGATTATTACGATTGATATGTACGTAAGAAATTAAACCAACCGAGATATGGGGCGTTATAGGCTGTTTTTTTATATTTTCATTCTGTGAAACTATGTACAAGTGGCTTATAGATTTGTGGAAAAATTTTCTTGTACATTTTCCTCATAAAAAATCTTCCAGAGCGACTTCAAAAAGATGTAGGCACACTGATATTAACTTTGGCAATTAATTCGTCCGCAATATGGATTTTTGGGTTAATTTTTGATATTTTTTTTGTCACAAGAGTGTTGCAGGGCAACAAGATACTTAATAAAGGCTAAACGCCTCCTTCAATGGTGCGCATATATTATTTATCCCCCTCTCACCTTTTCTATCTCGCAAGCATAAGCAGCAGTCGCAGCAGCAGCAACAGCAGCAGCAGAGCAGACGCCCGGACTGGCACGCGAAAGAGAGAGATACAGCTGCTACACGCAAGTAGCCGACTCACATGCACGCACAACTACTAAGCTGACGGAAAACGGAGCGCTTACGCATACTATCACGGCCCGGCCTTTCCGAAAATTTTAGGTGCTCGTTTCGCGAGAACTACACCTAGGATCGCCCGGAAAATTTATATGCGCAACCCTTATACGTAGCACTATCCCCTGAAACACTACCGGGACGCTGACAACGCGCACCATCCTCAAGAAAACCACGAGGAAATGCCCACACGGCCGAGTACTCACACACACACACACACACACGCACTTAGGCTGCCACCTGAATCGCGCTGAAGACGATGCTCCTGGGAACTGATACGCACCGCGGCTCACACACACTTGCTCGCCACGAGCACCGGCATCGAGGAGAAGCTGCAGAAATTCCGTAGATTTCTCGAGAACACATCGGGAAATCCGCTATCGGTGAACAGCTGACACCTCGGCGAAGAGTGCGCAGCAGCACACTCACACCTGCAGCAGATTCCGGGCGGCCATAGGTCGCAGACGCACACCCACACACACACGCACGCACTCGCGACTCGGGTAGCAAGAGCGCTCGGGCGCTCTAGGAAGCGGCAACAGAGAGCGCTCGCGAGACGAAACACGTCATGCGGAGCGGGCGCGGCCATGTTTGAAAACAAGAGCGAGCGAGTGAGAGAGAGAGCGAGAGCATACAGCCGCGCGCACATGAGTAAGCGTCAAGGTGGCGCGCACATGGAGATACTGTAAGGTGCTCCTACAAAGGTATGTATGAAGCTACTCGTACAAAGGCAGCTCGGTACCATGCATGGATTTTTGTAATGTCGCGGGTAAAAGTTTACGAGATGGCGAATGCTCATACACTACTGCCTATGATTCGCGCACCTAGGGCGAGATGAGGACTGGGGACCAATCACCAGGGGTATTATGAGCATCCAATCCTATCCGGGGTGAGATGAGAATTCAGGGGCAACATGAGCATCCCGGGGCGCTTTTGGGGTAAAAGGGGGCACCGCCGAGCATTACAAAATACCGTTAGGGCTACAAGCCGACAATTCAAATGCAACAAAGAGAGGGCGCTGTCAGCAATAGAATTTCCGTCCGCATCAGCCAGTAGCCATGGAGGGTGGGGGGGGGGGGTGCCTTACCCCTCTCTTAGACCCTGCCTGATCAACTACAACCCACTTAAAGCTCAGAGGGGGTATCGGGAAGCCCCCGTCACGTTACAACCATGAAAAGAGGGCGCTGCTCGCATCGCTTGATCCTGAATCCACGAATCAGGATGAAGCCGAAGGGGAAGCTGAGCCTCGACCGAGGTATTCTGTAACCGCCAGCGGAGTAGCTCGCTCTCTTTAGTTTCGCCCAGCTACAACTTGCTCCTGCCTGCTCACCTGTGCCACTCTTCCAAGCTACAAGCCGCCATCGCCGATTCCCTTTGCCGTCGTGCGAGCCAGCGACGATAGTCAGAGACGAGAGACAGAGACGCTGCGTCGTTTTGTTGGTTTTCCTGAAGAGCCGGAAATCTTGAGTAAAAAGATATAAACGTAAGGAATTTTGCAGACGCTTTTTATTCACAATTCCACCGTTCGTTGATCGTTGTTGCCATGTCTGTCGCCGCCATTTAGTGCCGCCATATAATGCTTTAGTGCCTACCGAAGTCACGAATTTTGTAAAAATCGAGTGCGAATTTTCGGTAGAATCCGGAGATATTATGGATTCTACTGAATGCTGATTCGCCTGCGGGATTTTTTTGAAAGTCGCGTTATTTTCAGAGGAAGAAGCTGACCGCTTGGCCGTGTGAATTTTGCGACGCCTTTCAGGGTATATTGTATGTAATTGAGTTTCTGGTGGAGTTGTTTATTACAGATTAATGAGGTTCCCTATTGTCATTTTTCTTTTGAATAAACGGAATTTATGCTAATTGGTTTTCCTGAGTTATACCGTGTTTGTGACTCCTATCTCCTCGCATGGTGTCGTTATTTGGTTTCAGCCGTGATCGTGACTAAATTTCTCGACCATTTGTCCGCGACTTCTGGAAATTGAGTTAACGTAGATGCATGCTTGGGCCTCAGCGCCATTTTGTGATTCATTGTAAGATTTTCGGGCTCCAGGAGCCATTTTTGTGAGTAAAATCTGCAAGTTCCGGGCCGCAGGGCCCATCTTGGTCACTTGTCGCTCGTGTACTCTAACTAGCTCCTAAACGGAGATTTTCTGCTCGCCGCCCGCTAGCCGCCATTTTGTCGAGAGTTCGCCAGGGGCAAGCCTAGAGACCCTACGTGCCGAGCAGTGCCAGCCACCGAATAACGAGTTTTATTGGTTTCCCCCTACGTCAACCCTACATCACTACACTGTCTGGCACCCTTTCTCCAATAAATAACTAGGAAGAAGTCAATTCATAAGGTAACTGTGACGAAGGAGATTTCGGGTGTATACGCCTTAAGACTTTGAAAATCGTACACCCCGATTTTCCCCCGTCACAACAGGATTTTCCTCTTAATAAACAAATCTAAATTTTCATAATGATTTTTAAGTTGCATTGAAATTCTCAAAGTAATTATATCACATAATAAACTTAAATAATATATTTGTGTTAAATCTAGTTATGCTACGTAGGTACTTAATGTATGTATGTACTTCGAGCTGCTGCCGAGCTCTGCTGCAAAGAAATCGCATTGAATTTAGTTTGATTGTAATATAGTTGTGCGAAAACAGATTGAGATATGTTTCTGGGTTATTTTGCATAATATAAACGACTGTTTCCCAATTTTCATGGAAATACATTTTATTATTAAGGCAATCAATAAATATTATTTGATTTACAAGAAGTTTCGCACAATTGGTTTGAATGAGCGCGTTAATGCGTATGGTATTGTAGAATCAATTTGTGGGGAAATATTCCTTTGCAATTTGCTTAAAATGAATTTTTCAGGGAGACTTTAAAAAGTCGTAGACACATTGATATGTACTTAAAAAATTTATCCTGCCCAGATATGGGGTATGATAGGCTAATTTGTAATATTTTTATTCTATAAAACTATGTACAATTAGCTATTGATTTGTCGGAAAAAATTCTTGCGCAATTCCCTTGAAGAGGATCTCCCAGAGATACTTCAGAATGATCGAGGTATGGGGTGTAATAGGTAAGTTTGCCGCGGAGTGACCACGGACGGAATTTTGTAATAAGCCAGTTAAAGACCTATCATGAGTGTAAAAAGTCATATTTTGTTCAAAATGTACGAAAAAGTTGTTTTTGGTCAAATCCAAAGGGCCCCTCGTCCAATTTGGCTTACGCATTTCGTTTTTTACAAAAAAGAATGTGTAAGCAATAAAACGAAAACCCAAAACGGCATTCATAACGGGAGATGGACAATATTAATAATTTAGGATGGATACGGGATTAGCGAACGCTGCTGTTTATTTTCATACATGGATGATGTGCTATGAGTCGTAGGAAATGTGAACAACTCATTTTCAGCTATTTCTCTACGGTTTGAAATGAGCCATTATAAAATGAACTTGGTTATACCTAACCCGAGTTATCGCACTTTGATAAGAGCTACTTTTTTTGACATGTGAAAATAAATACTTTTAATTTTGCAAAGGTCACAGATTTCGACTGAAAATTTTACAAAAAAGTGCATTAATTCGGCAGCATTTTTTCAAATATTTAAACTGTGGGTACGCTCTCAATTTTAGGGGTGCGCGGTTCTACAGGGCATCACAAGATTCGTAATGCTCTGGTCCATCCTCTCCTTTCATGGGATACCCCCTTTCTTGTCTGTGACAGTGTTAAAATCACGTGAAAACTCCGGTATCGATAAAAACGAAAATCTGATTTTTTCTGATTTCTTATGGTTTTTTTTTTTTTGGAATTTAATAAGAAACGCCAAATGATAGCGTTAATCGAACTTCAGAATCGAATTCTCCGGTACAAAATCTACTCGAAATTCCGACCTTTGTAGAGCTCTGAAATCTGAAAACACAAAATTGATTGAACGTGCCAGATTTGCCATTATATTAGTTTCTTTAGTTTATGTACACTGTTATACTTCTTTATTTATATACACTGTTATACTTTAAGAAGCACTACAAGGATCAGAATTTTGAAAAGAAAAAAAAAACAAAATATGGGTTTCTGACGTATTTTAAGCTGTAAAATTCGATTGTTAACTAATATTAACGAGAGGAAGCTTTATTTTTAATATTTTATGCGTCAATCTTGGCTTTTTCGAAAGATCTAAACCTCCTGCATGTAATCATTCAAAAGTTTTTTCATATATTTTTCACTAAAAATTATGGGGAGCCGACAAAGTCATATTTATATGGCGTCTGACCATGGGGATGCATGTGTGTGTGTGTGTGTGTGTGTGTGTGTGTGTGGATGGGCGCGCGTATGTGTGTGTGTATGTGTGTTTTTATCCGAAGAGCTGGAGAATGCTTTTTACGCGCCATGTTGGAGCCATGCGGGACTCCCCGTGTATGGGGCTCGCCAAGTTATTTGCATAACTTGTCTGATCGAGTGGACGGATCAGATCCTGCTTGACTCATAGCAGGACCCCGTACCAACTCCAGCCTCTTTTCTTCTGAGATTCTTTTCCCCCCGCGGAACTGCCGCTAGGTATTACTTCACGGGGGAGGCATTAGCTGATTTGCTCTTCATTCTTGTTTTTCTTCCCTACGTCCCCCAGTGGTTGTTATTGATTGGAGGTTCAGGATGAGTTGGTCTCTTATTTTCCTTCATAGTCGTCATCTGCTTACTGCATCGTCCAGTCATCTTCTTCTTACTG
This sequence comes from Galeopsomyia nigrocyanea, assembly GCA_035047105.1. Classification (NCBI taxonomy): domain Eukaryota; kingdom Metazoa; phylum Arthropoda; class Insecta; order Hymenoptera; family Eulophidae; genus Galeopsomyia; species Galeopsomyia nigrocyanea. The sequence continues at coordinate 7,462 of JAWWMK010037962.1, forward strand.
CATCGTCCGGTCATCTTCTTCTTTGTTCTTTCAATCGTCACAGCTACTTCTCTTTGAGAGCGTACGCATGTGTGCGGTTACCTTGTTATCCTATGGATAGTCTCAATCCCAGAGCCTACGTTTCTCTGCATCGGATGAGGGAGATTGAGCTCAACCTAATCACCTACATTCCTCTGCATCAGTGTAGGGAGCTTGCTATTCCATAGCCTGGCGCCCCGTACTTCTTGCTCATTGCTCATTCCTCCTCTTCTTTTCTTTTCGCAGCTCTTCCCTGACTTCCCTGGAGAAGTCCGTTCTGGTGAATCCGTGCGTCTGGTGAATCTCCGTGTTTATACTTGTGTAGGTCTGGTCGGAAACATCCGTGTCCGGTGAGCATCTCAGTCAGGTAGTAGCTGGGATCATCATGTTGACGGTTGACCCATTCCGTTATCTCTAAGATGAGCTGATGGGTCCATCTGCTCGTTTCGGAGCTGTTCCACTGTGCCTACCAGCGCTGTAGACTTTTCTGCCTTTCTCTTTTTCTGCAATCGTGTGCTTCCAGCTGTCTATTGTTTCGGTGCCATTATATTCTCCTTTATTTCTCGCCTAGAATCTCGATCGGCAAGAGACCCGAAATTACATATGCGGCATCTCTAGAAATGGTTCTAAACACACTGACAACTCCTAGTGCCATTTGACGGCCTACTGAATATATCCTTCTTTGGCACTCCTGCAGCTGTAACGCACTTGCCCAAATCGCAATACCATAGGTCAGTATTCATGTAACCACTGACGCCAGGAGGGCTCGTCTTTTTGGTTTGGGCCCACCAACATTTGGAATGAGGCGGGACAGCGCTCCCCCGACTGCTGCTGCCTTAGAGCTGGCATGCTCGACTTGATCCTTGAAGTTGAAGCGCGCATCTATCATTACCCCTAAGTAGCGGATAGATTGTTTTGACTCAATTTCGTGCTCACCGACTTGTAGTGTGATCGTTTCGCGTGTCTTCCTGCTAGTTATAAGCGTGACTTCTGTCTTATGCTTAGCCATCTTGAGTCCTGATTTATTCATCCAGCCAGCATACTTGCTGAATGTCATGTTGAAAAGATTTTTAATATCCTCGAGATACTTGCCTACAACAACTTGATACAAGAGCGACATCATCTGCAAACGCAACGGGCGTTACCATTCTTGGAATCGTCAGTTTGAGTAGGCCGTTGTACATGATTATCCATAAAAGCGGTCCCAGTACCGAGCCTTGTGGCACTCCTCCAGTGACTCTATATACTTGAGTCCATCGTCTGTGTCATACTGCAGGATTCTGTCCGTGAAGTAGCTAGCTATTAACTTTTGCAGGTACTTTGGAATACCGAGCTGGTCGAGTGCTTCCATGATTCGGTCACATCTCACGGAACTGAACGCGTTCTGCATGTTCAGCGTCACTACTGTGCAGTATTGTTTCTCACCGTTTTTATGTCTTTTCCCTGAAATCGCGTCCTTCGTGGTGTTGACAACTAGATTAATAGCATCGATGGTTAACCTTCCTTTGCGAAATCCAAACTGTCTGCCTGACAGATGTTTTCCAGCTATCACCTCTATTCTCGTGTACATGATACGTTCAAGGATTTTACCGGTTGAGTCGAGCATGCAGAGAGGACGGTATGCTGATGGTTTATCCGGCGGATTTTTCCCTTTCAAAAGGAGGAAAAGCCTTTGCAGCTTCCATTTGGCAGGAAAGTAAACTTCTTGTAAGCACCTGTTGTACATGTGGGGAAACATTTCCGGTGCTATCTTTATTGCCCTTTTCAGGGCAATGTTTGGGATACCGTCAGGTTCGGAGGCCTTCTTGTTTACCAGTCTTCACACGCAATCTTTAGCTCCTCCAATGTTATCGGTGAAATCGGCTCTCCTGTGCTGAGATCGCCGATCTGCAGTTCTGGTTACTGCCGGAAGAGATTTGTAACAATCTTTTCTAGCAAGGTCGGGCATGTGGGTGAAGTCAGTGACTGGGGTTTCACCCTTTTCATCACTACTTTATAAGGTCTTCCCCATGGTTCGCATTCTACCTCTTCAACCAGCTCTTGCCAGCAGTGTGCCTTACTGTTGAATGCTTCTTGGAATAGTTCCGCGTCAAATTTATTTACATTCCATCCCCTGAAATTCACTCTTTTGAATGGCGGTCTCTTTTTGGCTTGTTCGCTCAACACTGACCAGCTAATGAGCCGATGGTCGCTCGTGTTCAAAATGTCATGCACTGTCCAGTCATTCCCTCCTCTAACCAGGCTGGGGCTGACCATGGTCAGGTCGACGATCGAGCTTCCACTTTCCCTCTCAAAAGTCGGCAGAGTCCCAGTGTTCAGAGGGATCATATCCAGGCAGGATATTGCCTGCAGGAGTTCGTTTCCTCTTTCATTTGTTTTCTCACTGCCCCATTTGACTGTCCAGGCGTTGAAATCCTCCGCTATGACACAGGGAAAGTATTCCTTGGCATTCTTGACCAACCTGTCAAGTAAGTCCGTAAACTCGCTAATACTTAGGCTGGGAAAAGCATAGACGGTATAGAAGTGCACTTTTCCAAGGTTTGCCCTTACAAAACCGTAACTACAAATTCGTTACCTGCTGCTCTCTGCAGAGCTGCTTTGACTTCTTCTTTCGTAGTTGTCTCTTCGAGGTCCCTTATTGATAGTTCCAACTCGTGCGATGTTCCAGTAACCTCTGCCTGATTTCCCAGTACACCAGCCACCTTTCTTCGGAGGGTTTCCATCTTGTCCCCATTTCTTCTGTTAAGGACAGGGTGTGTGTGTGTGTGTGTGTGTGTGTGTATAAGTTTATTGCCAAACGGTATGACTTTTCTACTGAATGGATTTGATTGAATCTTTATTCATATTGTTACGAATTTAATTATCAATGAATTTAAATATCGCAACTATTCGCACAGCTGAACATTGACAATGACGCCCACGCTCCGTCGCTGTCATTCCGTTGCCTACCTCCTTTTCGATCCTATTCTTTTAAGAAAACTGATCTACGGAGCGGAGGCGCAAAAAGTCTGAAACTAGCATCGGTGTTCACGAAAAATTTATTTAATGAAATTAAAATCAAACATGATTATAAAACTTTAAACGGTCGCGGCTAATACGGTAGTTGGAACGTTAATTTGCGCGCACGTTATGAATTTAAAAAAATATTGGAATGTGATTACCAAACACTAAGGCGCAAGAAACTTGAAAAGGTATAATCGAATAAATAATCTAAAATTATAAATAAAAGTACTTACAGTTTGTGAATTACAACTGGTGCTGGATCACTGGCTCAGCTGCTGATGAGTGTGGACTGAGTAAAAGGTTGACGTACAAAAACTAAGTCCTCGATATGTGTTGAATTTTGTTATTTATTGAAAATCTAAGTTTTTATAATTCTCGAAAAAATGAATTGAGCGGATGCAAAATTTGAAGCAGTCGTGAAAAGTTAAAGTCAGAAAAGGACTTGCACTAATTACAAGAAAACCAGCGCAGACTCGCGGAGGCTGGACGATCTCTGCAAAACTTGGATCCGAAAAGAGGCCAGAGAGAAAAGTTGAAAAAAGAAGGCAACAGCAACCTCCGACAAGTCAGCCCTAGTCGTCGATAAGAGGAAACTGAGTCTGTCAGCGTTAGTGCTATTTTTATAAGTTTTATCGAACGCGATAGGATGGAAATCTGAAAGAACAGGGGCACATACGAGCAATCGGGTGGAGAGTATCATACCGGCGGCATGACACCGCGGCGGGCGGCCATAGAAGCCAGGCCGACGGCAATCATTTTCCACTCCCGATTGCTCCGCGTGGTTGAGCATGTTTAGGCGTGTTGGCTGTTAACTATTTGCTTGGGAGACAAGCTCTCCCTGCCGTAATTTCAGCTACACTGAGAGGGAGCTGGAACAGCTACTACGCACCGACTGTAGCTACTACGTGAAATGCGGATATATCAGGTAGCTCGAAAAGTGCGCACTGGCTGCGCAATTTTTTCGTCAAAGAGACAGTTCCGCGCGAAACAAATGTGCTACTTGTGTTCGACACGTTCGTAACAAAAAAGTTATTAATAGATTACAATGAAAAAATTTGGAGGTATTTTTTACACGATCTAGTTTCTTATGGTCTTTATCGAAATTGGATACATATATTTGTTTATTCGGAAAAAATTACAGTGTAAAAATTATGAAATCCGAAACTTTGAATGACAAAAGTGTGTTACGAACTTCCAAAAATCCAAATTTTTTTAATACTACATTCTTTATTAACGTCTTAAGAACATGTGTATCGGTTTTTAGGTCATAATATTCATTAGAAAAAATTATATAAGCGATTTAGTGAAGCGAGGCTTGACGAGCGATGTCGCGGCGCGGCCGGGCGCGCTGCAGCTTCACTAAATCGCTTATATAATTTTTCCTAATGAATATTAAGACCTAAAAACCGACACACATATTCTTGAAACGTTAACAAACAATATAGTGTTAAAAAAATTTGGATGTTTGGAAGTTCACAACACACTTTTGTCATTCGAAGTTAAGGATTCCGTTATGTTTATGATGTATTTTTTTCTGAATAAAGAAATATATGTATTCAGCTTCCGTTAAGACCACAAGAAAATAGACCGTGTAAAGAATATCTCCAAATTTTTCCGCTGTATTCTATCAATAACTCGTTCGTTACGAGCGAGTTGAGCGCAAGTAAATAATACTACTCCACGCTCCTCCACACTCCTCCACACGTTTCTACGTGTTTTCCTGTTGCTATTTATCTATGTGAAAGTTAAAATTATACGTTTATATTTTTTTCCTTTATAGTCATGCATCAATTAGACAATTGTCATTCAACATGTGGACTTTTATTAATAATTTCTGTACACAGACTGGAGATTTATCATATCTTGCTGTATTTATGTTTTTGATCATAGAAAATTCACG
>JAWWMK010037972.1:0-12380 GCA_035047105.1 Galeopsomyia nigrocyanea
CACAACATTTGGGAAGGGAAGAATGGACATATCTCTGCCGGAGGTGGTGCCCAACAACTACCCGGCCATAGTTGGGAGCCCCAAATAGGAATCCAAGGCACCTACCGCTTCCCTGGTTGAAATCAATAGTCGACTATTCATCAATGCAGCAATTGATGAATAGTCAGCAATTATTTATGTACTTTGCGATATCGATTCGGTTACAAATTTCTTTTATAGAAATTAGTTTTGCGTGTTATCTTAATTAATGTAAATCTGACTTGTAAATAAAAATAAAATTGATCTATAATCAAAATTTACATTTTCATTTCAATACATACAAGAAAGTTAAAAGATCTTATATATTTATAATATATTCAAATCGAGTTGTCAACAACTACGATACTAGTTCCCATCCGAAGCATACTGAAAATTGATTTTTGGACAATCTATCATTCTATAAAATAAATAATCTTCATCAAGTCCATCATTCAATTATCAAAGAGAATGCAGAGATTCCAGTGTCGTTTCGAGCAGCATTAACACGAGCTAGAAAAATTTTCCTATTCATATCATAAACATATTTCACTATTAATTCTATCTCACAGCAAAAAAAAAAGAAAAAAAAGCTTTCAACTCTCGCAAAACTTGCAGCTCTCTAAAAATACCCTCATACTTCCATTAATTAACGCAAGGCGAACAATCAGCGAGGCGAGGGAGAGAGAGAGATGCAGGTCACACGAGCGCCATTAATCCAGGCGCACCTGTGCATGAAAAACGTGCAGAGAAGCAAGCTCGACCCCGATGCATATCTCCCTCTCTCTCTCTGGTTTTAAAAAGAAAGGAAAGGAGAAGGTAAAATAAAAAAAAGAACACTATAAGCCATCGCGGGACGCGGGCCGAAGGAAAAATCTTATCTTTAACGGGCGCGCACGTGCGTCAATGCGGCAGTGCTTTTCTCTATATACCAACACTGAAAAAGTAGGGAGGGTACGAGGGGAGGTGTATCACCGCGTGTCCTGTTTTACAATGTCGAAGAAAGGGAGAGAGAGAGAGAGAGGCGAGGGGGGAGGTGAGTTGCCCCCGGGATCGTCTCTCTGCGGTAGTCTGCGCGCGATTCTTTGCGCGTGACACTTTTGCCGACGACGACGATGACGCGCTCGCGATGCGCCACTCTCGGGAAATATCGAAATGCCGTTATAACCCGCAAACTTTTCTTCTTCTTCTTCCTCTTTTTTAAATTTCGCCCAGGATAATCGTCTTGGGATTGAGATATACGTATACGTATATAGCACGTGCCTAATGCGAAAATCAAACGTTGATGGATGTTCATCTTAAAATATATATATACATATATATTTAAGCGACATTCAATTTAACGTTTCGCGGCGTGGTTGGCGAGAGAAAGAGAGAGCGAGAGAACGTTTGCGAGCACAGTTATTAAATTAATGCGCGAGTAATTTTGTAAGTGAATCGTCGTCTGACTAAACTCGGATTTAATCTACTTACAGTGCGCGCTGGCGCTCGTAGGTTGTATTTTCAACGCGGCGCGAAACATCTTAACGTTCCATTTATTCTTGTTCAATATTATTCACCTCCTAAATGTTGTTAATGATAATCATATATATTTAACAATCGGCTAAACCGATGAAAAAACTTCGGCGTTTCGCGACCTTACGAAGAAAAATATTTATGTAGGTCAGACATGTACGTACAAAGTTGCGTAACATACTTTTCAACGTGACGCCGTCCAAACAGCCTTAAAAAGAGTAACAACAGTTATGAATTATTTCCTTTATATCACAATAAATGCTCCAGTTTATATCCGAAACCGTTGGAGGGAGAGAGAGAGAGAGAAAGAAAAAGAGAAAAGAAGGCGGACATAAAGTAGAGCCGTAGTCGTAAAACGAGAGCAGAGCGCACATCTCGCGTCTCGGGATAGGAGGGGGAATCCTCGAGGAAATGAAAAGAGTCGAAAGCGAGCGTATATATATAGTATATATATGAGAGAAAACGCTTACCAGCGCAGCTGTAGCCGTTCTTGTGTAGTATGTATCCGTCCCTGCAGTCGCACTCATACATGCCGTCGTGTAACTCGTAGCACAGCTGCTCGCACGGCGAGCCATGCCCACATCTCCCTGCAAACGTGCAAGATACATTAATTTTCTTCACTCTCTCTCTCTCTCTCTCTTCCTCTTCGCGTCTCGTATATATATATACAGGTATATATCAGCTTTTTCATGCAACGTACAGTTGTGTTCGATGTCGATACTCTGCGGCTGCGAGACTTTAATAAATGCGGTTAATGTTTCACGCGTGGCCCCCCACACGCAACAGTTTACGTGGGGGAGGTGAAGCGCAAATTTTTTTTTTCGTTTTTGTTTTTTCCGCTAGGTTGTAAATACTTTAATACCTTTTTTGTGGGACGTAGCGAGTACGTTATTTATTTTTCTTTTATATTCGTTGAAAAGTTAATTTTCACGAGGGAATTGGATTTTTTTACATGGTAATGAGAAAAAATTCATTTTAACTGCCAATCAACTCTCTTTTCTCTCTCTCTCGCTCGCTCGCGTCAATCAAACTTTTTTTTTCTTGTTCGTTCGCGAGGCAAAATCCTGTAATCTAGCTCGTGAATCATTACAACGGTAAAAAATTTTCACGATCCTTCGAACATTCACAACGGTTCGGGATGTCATAACTGCCATCTGCACACTCGCGCGTCGTTAAACTTCATGTCACATTGAAAATAAAAAAAAAAAGATCGATTGCGCGCGAAAAATCCAGCTTTAAAAAGAAAAAGAAAGAAAGAAATTTGCAGTCAAAACTCTCAACCTCAAAGCATAAAGCTCAACCCATTAAAAACGGTCGTCCACATGAACGAAAGACACGCGGGGTAGGGGGCGAGCGAGCGAAACTTTATTTCGGACGCCTTAGTGGGGGTATATAGCGTACTGTACGACGACGACGACGACACTCGGCGTAAGTGGCGCGGGATGGCCTCGCTAATGGCTCATTCCGATTCGCCGCCGTCGCAGCTAAGTGCAGCAGCGAGAGAGAGAGAGAGAGAGAGAGAGAGAGAGAAAGACAGAAGCTCGGTGTAACAGTTGCGCTAACGATTTTTCCCCGCGAGAGAAGGTGGTCGGTCGCTTCTTCTTTTTCTTCTTCTTCTTCTTCTTCTTCTTGCGCCCGTAAGCGCTCGCGAGAACGAGATTACCCTGTCTGCGAGTCTGATGACGAAAACTTCTCTCTCTCTCTCTCTCTTTTTTTTTCGTCGACGCTGCCGGCCGGCGACTTGGTAATAAGGCACTTCATAAAACTTCATGCAGGTCTCATGCAAATTTTATGCCGTTATAGCTTCTCTCGTTTAGTCGCTATACGTATATATATATAATATATATCTCTGTGTAATCATTTTCACGGCACGCACATACTATAACGCTGCAGTTCTCCGAAAATTACCCGAATCAAGACGATCGATTAAATATATGTACACGCCATATTACGGCTATATAACCGTAGATCAAAAGTAGCAGGTAGATAGATATAACAACGCGAGTTGCAGCATGAGCTCAACTCTCTCTCTCTCTCTCTCTCTCTCTCTCTCTCTCTCTCTTTCTCTCTCTCTCTCTCTCTCTCTCTCTCTCCTTTATCTACGACTAGATTCTCATGCATATGCATTATTCAACACAGCTCTATCGATTATATATACACACACAGATGCTTGGTTTACACGCTGCACTGTGTATAGCATAGTTATGTAGTTTATATACGTGTCGGAGCGCCCCCCAAGTAAATTGTGTACGCTATGTATGGTTACGTCATTTATCCATCTACTACCAAGCTGCAGGAAGTATGTGTTTACTTTATAATCGTGCAAAAAACGCGTTCGAAACGTCGAACAAACGGAAAAAAAATAGTCGTGTAATCAGGGCGGCGAGGATTGCCGAACACCGACAGTTCAATGCGACGTCCCAATGCGACGGATGAATTATTTGACGCACTGAGGGGGGTCGACACGCGTGTTTGCCGTTTAAATTTCGTTAGGTTTCGCGCGCGCACCGGAGGACATTTGTGCTTTTCGATGGACAATGCGGATTCGTGGATTTCTGGAACGTAATAGTTGACATTAATTATATCGTACCGTTTTGATTTGGTCGAAAATTGAATAACAAAACGTCAAAGTTCGTTGCTACCAAATTAGCGCGCATACGTTTTTATTGCCGGGCGAGTGTATATATCTTGTTGGAAAAAAAGGAGAGCGAGTGGAGAGAGAGAGGGTCAACAATCAAAATGAAAACGAGCAAGAGAGAGAGAGAGTACGCGTGCTTTAAAAGCGTACTTTATTGCGCTGTCGCGCGTTTCACATCTTGATGTGTGCGACGGACGAAACAACAACGAAAAAAAAAACTCGGGGAAATTTCGCAGATATAAATCTCTTTAATAGAGTTGTATATCGCTTGGCCGGAAGAGTTGCAAAAAAAAAAAACGAAATACTGCTCGGAAATTAAAATAACTCAGTTTTATTCGTGATACGAAAATTCTTCTTTTGTGAAATTCTTCATTATTATTCGCGCGCGAAAGTATTTTATGCATCTTCGTTCAAAAGCGAAAATTCACGCTTTTTAATCAAAATTAATTAAGAGATATTTTCATCACGCTCGCGAGGAATCCACTCTTTAAATGTATTCCCCGAGATGAGAATTCGCTCGCGCGATGTATACGAAGAGAGAAGGATAGATACATGCGTAATATCGCGCGCTACGATATTAATATGCGGCTGCGCCCTCAATGGGTAAAAATGCCGTTCGGTAAATGTGCACGCTGCAGGTATTTTCCCACTTTTTATTGCCGAGCTAAGTTGAAAAAACCTCGCCTCTGAAGAAAAAAAATCAATGATAGACGTTTCGTTTGCAGATAACTTAGTTCGAATGTGTGTGTGTGTGTGTGTGTGTGTGTGTATGTGTGTGTGTGTGTGTGCAGTAGTAGAAAGAATCGAATCGTAAAACTCTTTTATTCACGCGAATAAAAACTACACCGAAGAACTGCGCATAATCCATCGAATCAATACACGTAATGAGTTTAATAGACTTGCTCTTCTTTTTCCCTCCATTTCAATCGCGTGATCCCTGACAAAAAAAAACGCAATAAAATTTTATCGCCCGAAAGGACAACAACAACAAAAAAAGCACTGATCCTAACTACATAAAACTTTACGCGCGATACGAAGAAAGAAACAAAAAAAAAACTGGGTAATTCCCGGTAACGATAGCAACGCGAGCGCAGGTATACATGGCAGTAGTAAAAAACAACAAGAGCTGCCGTGTATATTCGCGCCTGCCGCTCCATAAAACAGTACTGAAGCGGCATAAATTTTCATAAGCTTAGGAGTAGAGAATACACACACACATACATCCCCGAGACATCGTGTCTATCTCTTAAACATGGCCATTTGGCCAAGTGCGTACGAGGCTCATTTGATCAAGGAAAAAAAAATTATTTTACGAGCGAGAAAAAAAACTGGACCCTAGTACATCTGGGTTAACGGGCTGCGAATGCTCTCCAGACGGCGAGCAAAAAAAAAAAAAGCTGCAGGTGAGTCCCACGAGACTATCATCTGGGACTGAGCTTTCTTTTTTTTCCCGGCACGCGAACGAGTGACTTGTAAAAAAAAGAGACTCGAGGCTCTTGCCTGCAACATTGAGAGGATGTTTGATAGCGTTGATTGAGAGAAAGCTACGCGAGCACGGTGGAGCGGCGCAAGAGTATGCATGAGCGAGTTTGGGGATGAAATTACGCTACGCGAAATTGGACGCCACGGCTATATATACTCGGCGATAGTTTCAGCCTCTCTCCTCTCACTCCCCCCCAGTTTCGTATTACTCGTTTGATCCTGTCTGCAAGGAAAACGTTATCATATTCTAGCCACGATTTTTGTTAACCCAACAATTTTTCAAATTAAAGTTTTAAGTTTAAAAAAAGAGTTCAATTTGTAGTTGGGATAGGACACCATTAAACACACTGAAAAAAATAGTGCTCTTATAACAAGAGGACAGTAATTTTGAACAAATACTCTTGTAATAAGAAGAAATCCTCTTGTTACAAGAGGAATCTTCCTGTTACAAGAGGATTTTTTTTTCTCAGTGCAGACTTTTTTGTACATAATTATAGCGATCAAGATCAGCAAATAAGAAAAAAATAAATGTTAAATTTAAAGTATCATGATAAAAATTTATCGAACAATTTTTTATTTAATCTATGTTCTATCACTGTTCTCGTCGAAAATCACGATATTCGCTTGATAATAACCATGCAACCCGTTAAATTCGGTAATTCGGCGAAACATAAAATAGGTTGATTATTCATAGCAATAATGTATTTGAACGAGAGAGAGAGAGAGAGAGAGAGAGAGAGAGAGAGAGAGAGCGAGAACGAGAGAGCTTGGTTATACAGCATAAACCCAAACGAGCCACGAGTAATTCGAGAGGAACCCATTCGGCTCGAACAAGCCCCTTTTCGTGCTCTCTCTCTCTCTCTCCAAATGAAACCATCTCCACTCTAGAAACACCGCGCGCCACGATTCGCAAATGGAAGCGTCGAAACGCTAAATAATTCTATGGGGAGGAGGAGAAATACCATTCGCGTTGAAATTATCCACTCAATGTAATTATTCCACCGCGCTCGACGAGAGAAATTTCAAGGACGCCGACGCGACGTCTCCTCCTTAAGCGAGTTTTATTAATTAAAAAAAAAGAAGAAGAAGAAGCCATTTGGTATTCTTGGACGCTTCATCGAGAAGCTTTATAGCTGCTTTTATATATGGAGGCACGCGCCGAAGCGATGATGGATTTACGAGGTTTGCCGCCACCGCCACCGACGCTGAGTTTATGAATTTATCGGCTCCCTTCCTCTATCTATATACCTATATATATGTGCGTTAGGCTCGCGGTTAAACCACGCGCGCGAGCGTTCGGGGCTTCGAGGAATTTTAATTTCGATTGCACTTTCGCGCCGTAAATTGACGAGGGTCCCTTTTATGTATTTTGCAGCTATTGTTATGCTTCGGAAATGTATATAAGCAATCAATTACCATTACGTTTGCGTCGTCAAGCTTTTAATTGGATTATTTCGACGTGAAATGTAAATTTTTTTTCTTTTTTTTTTTTGAGCGTCATGTGAAAATTTTGAATGGCATTCGAGTGAAGTGTCGCTTTTGTCAGGAAAAGCTTTTTTCATCAAATGTTTTTAAAATAACCGTCATGCAGGTTTATATAAAAAAAATGTTCACGCAATCCGCAAAAAAAAAGAATGACGGTGATTGCCACTTGTCAGCCATGCTTCAATATGTAGCACCAGCACGACTACAAAAATTTGTTCTTTCAAAAATTTTAAATGCTGACATTAAATTTACGTATTTAAACGCGATCATCAAAAAATCAAAAGTAATCAATGTCGAAAACAGTAAAATGTAAAGCAGTTATTCACGCTCGAAATAAAAATGAAAGCTCGCGTTGATTGCACTGCTTCATAAAAAAAAAAAATCCGACTGTACACAGTACAGCCAAAAAAAAAAGTCAGCTAGCAAACAAAACCCATACATATCTAATCACCCACCAATTTTTTTTTTACAACCTACCATTCTCCCGTGGACAGGTGCAATAAAACTTGATTCCGAATGAAGCGCACGCGATTTGCATGCATTCGCCGGATGCGTCACATAGCGTATATAGTGCATGGCCTCGTATAATTTTGCGCGGCACGTGTTTAACGTTGGGATTAGCATCTCCAGGCGTGGGGAGGTCGGGGAGGGTTTGCGTGAACATGCAACGCAATGACGACAATGCGCGCCCGAAATAAACGCGCAAGGTATCTCTCAATATAGGCTTCGCCTCCCCTACGGCGGCGCGGCGGCGGCAAACGGACGCTTTGTACTCGATAAATCGACTGTTGCGGATACGATTGCCGCTGCTGCTGTACCGCGTGAAATGTCGATTTGAATGACTTAGGCAGGTATCCCGTTAACGGATTGACTAATCTACACAGGCTGCTCGTTTCTCTTTGATTCGGATATTTGCATTTATGGAGTCGTGAGCGCATTGTTTGCTACTTTTGATTGTTTATTAGTTTTGGTTTACTTTTTTTTTTCGTTTGATCGACAGTATTGTAATTTTTGTAAATTGTGTTACTATAATAGTTAAGGCTACAAACGTTTCAAGATTTTTGATGATACATAAAATGTTCTGTCAATAAATCTTTTATAATACATACTATTATAAAAGATTTATTAACGAAAGATAGTAATTTGACTGGATGAAAAATACAAGCCACCTAACGAAACAACTAATAACTTATACCGCACTACCACCTTGAATTTCGATATTTGATGATAATAGACTTTTGAATCAAAATATGTTACAGCGTTGACTGCAAAATACCTATAAACTTTATTTTTTCAATGAGGTGAAATCCTTCGTAGCTAAAACGATGTATTGCGAAATAGACATTTGAACGTAATTTATATACGAGTAATTTATGCAATCTTCAACTTGTCAATTTTTCACGTTTGAGAATTTTTCTCGCATATCAATCAAAACTCTTTCGCAATCGCAAGAAAAAAATAAACATAGATTGCTCTCTCCACAATCACAAACCACAAAGTACAAAAGCATCAATCGAGATAAGTCAAACAGCGTCCAAACATACGCAGACACACACACAGGATAGTATTGGTAATGGGAGTGTGATCCGCAAGCTTCCCCCCGAAAAAAGCGTCGATTCGGCAATCGGACCTCGACGAGAATGAGAGAAAGAGAGAGAGAGAGAGAAAAAAGGAACACACCTCGCGACATAAATAATTCATCTGGGTGAGGGGGTCAACCTTGGAAAGGCCGCGAGTGTGAGAGGAAACGGTATAGTACAGCGGTTTCAGTTGAGAGCCACTGCGAGCCAAGCTTTTCCACCGTCTCATCTCTCTCTCCCTCCCTCCCTATGTAGTCATGGCAACGAGCTACTCGGACACGTCGTCGTTGCAGAACAGCCCAAGTAAGTAGCGACTCGGGATTTGAAAACGACGGCGGCTTCTACGCCGATAAGAAGACACACACACACACGTAATACGTCGATCTTTTCTTTTCGTCCACTTGTCGTCCGGCACCTCTCTCTCTCTACTCTTCTTCTCTTGACTTCATTTCTTGACTTACTTTTTTTTTCTTCTATATAATACCCTTCGGCGGAGAGCGAACATGTCTCGACCTACCTCTCAACACGGCGGATATGTCTTTATATAGCCTTTTGCTCGTTCTCTTTCTCATAATTTTTACGACTGCTCGCTCGCGAGGATCAAGTCTCCCTCTCTCTTTTTAACGACACGCTATGTGGATCGTCGCGAGTGGTTAAGTAAGGGTAAGCTTTTACATTATTTATTTAAGCTTATTACTTTTTGACTTTACGTCCTGCTGCTGCTCTTTCTCGATTTCCGAGGATTAATTAATTGAAAAATTAACGCGGGGCTGATTTTAAAAGACGAGGTAAGTCATTTAGGCGTAAGCTGTCAGACTTTATTAATCATTCTTTATTTATGTAAGGGTTTCAAGCTTTAATGTTACCCTAGTCTTATAACACATAAAAGTTGCCGGGATAGTTCATGCAATTTGATACGTAGACGTCGTTTTAGTAAGTAAAGTTTATACGTTAATGACGTCAGAGAACATTGTTTTAGGTCACGTTAAAAGACTATTTCTTCCCTCGGCAATTTTAAATTTACTGCCAGCAGTGTTAGCTTTCTTGCTTCGCTTTAGTTTTTTTATCTCTCTTAAAGTAATTATAAAATTGAAGAATCACGAAAAGTGTACTCATATTTTATGAAAAAAAAAATTTAATTTCTCGTATGAATTTTTAAGAATTTCTATAGAATAGAATGCAAATCTGACCTTTTCAACAAATGCCAGCACAAAAAGTCACAATTTTTGAATTTCCACCGGCGCAAGCTCTCAGAAATGACATATTTTATATGCCTTACATGCGTGCCGTACGTGATTCCGCGTCATAAAATTATATACCAAGGGGTTTCTAGCTGAGGCCGACGTCGACGAGATTTATGCCGTCTAATCTAAACATAGACTTACGTGAACACGTACGTAGTAGTGCAAAAAATTAAATCCATTATGAAAAATAATAATACTCGGTTCTTATCAGTGCCCGGAGTATATTGTTTCAAGGTACAAGTGTAATTAGTAATTGGATTTTTTATTTGAGCTGGAATAGAACTTTTAGTCGCCAGATAGAAACGTTTTATAAAAAGTATCGGGTATCGATAGTCAATGGAATTACAAGACCAATTGCACCACCCGCATCATCCGGTTTCGCAATACCGCACCCCCTCGAGCTAAATCCTCAAGTCAAAAGAACCGAGCAAAAAAAAAAGATCAAGAATCAACCAGCACAAAAGACAAAGAACACCGCACGTCTCATTCCAAGCAGTGTAAAAAAAAATCAGTCGAGCGTGAGTTAACCATCGTCAAAGCTGTCCGTCCCCGCACACTTTGCAAACTTATTTCGTCGGTCCGCGCACGGCCGCGAGAGGCTCAACAAGTGCGGCGTATATATACATACAACATTGTACGTGTGACGACAGGCAAAACGCGGTAGTGAGTCCTGCTCTTCTGATGTTATACTGCCGGGGAAATATGAAGGCGGCGGTGGTTCATCGAGGGACGTGCGCTCTGTTGAATCTCGCGAGATACGAGGGTAGGTGTTTCGGCATGTAGAATGAAAAAGGATATGGGGTAACTGCGCGCGAGAAGAAAGGATTGAGATTGGGTGTTTCTTTTTATTTTTACTTTGATGATATTTGCGAAAACTTTCTCGATTTTGAATCACGAGTTGCAATGGATTTTTTCGTCAATCTAAAATCAGTAGAACAATGGCGTTTTAATCAGACACTCCGTGAAATTTTTCTGAATACGAATCTCATTACAGTTGATGAAATAAATGTGGAAAAATCTTCCATTCGCTTGATTCAATGAACCGATGCCAAAATAAACTTTTGATTAAAATCCGAATTAAATTACTTTTTTCCCAGCTACACTCAGCGAAATTATCAATTAATTAAAGTAGTTTTCCCTCGTGACATCCGGAAAAAGTTACCTCAAAAAAAGAAACTAAAGAAATACGGTAATACCTCGGTAACAAAAAAAAAAGAACCTAGAAAAGAAAGGATCGACGGGTGAGGATAAAAGCAAAAAAAAAGAAGCGCGAAGAGAGCGAGTACTGTGGATTAATTAATCGCGTATTCAAATTGCGCTCTGATGAGGAGACGACGACGACGGCGACTAGAGAAAATCGATGGGAGAAAAAGCCAAGGGACTCTAATTAAAACCAATTCTCGATAGTCTCCCCGACGCGAGAGAGAGAGAGGGACAGAAAAATACAACGAGCAAAAAGCAATAATGAACGTGACCAAGTTAATGGGGATAATGACTTTAAATTTGTCGTAACTCGTTCGATTATTATCATTAATGTGGCACTTTTAAATTCAATCGTTATACTATAGTTCCAAAATAAAAGGAAAGGAAAATTAATCAAAATCGACTTTTTCGTTCTATTCTTCCTAGAGAAAACAAAATCGAATTTTTTTTACGACTGACTTTCCATTCCGAAATATAGATAAGGAAAAATTCTCGCATTGTTATACATCGAACGAATTTCTCTCTCTGTGTGTCGCGCGTTCGCGACCTATATTTTTGTAGAATGCAAATCGGCAATATCGATTTTTCTGTAGGCCACGTATGAAAATATGCAGCCCAAGTATTTGGAGAGAGAACAAAAAGAACCATAGCTACATCGCCGTCCGATCTTCCGCGTTGTTGTAGCAGCAAGCAGGAAGTAGCTTCGAGTTGGCATCGGAACTTCTATTATTTTCACAAGCCTTACATATCTATACACGTGTGTGCCGCGTCTTGGAAAACGAGTGTATTCATGCTTTTGCCCTACTTCCATCTCTCCGGGTTCCTCGCTCGCGAGCGTGTGTGCGCGCAACTATGATTTTGCAGTGTTATTACCTTTTCTTTTCGTATAACAAGGAAATGACAGGGGAGGTAAGAGAAAAAAAAAGCAAGAAGAAAGATAAGAGGGAATAAAAAGTAGAAAAATGAGGCAAAAGTAAAACGTACGACCGCGGGCGAGGAAAAGAGGATGCGAAAAAGAAGAAGAAGGAGGAGAAAAAAAAGGGTGAAGTGGAAAGAGAGAGAGAGAGAGAGAGAGAGAGAGAGAGAGAGAAGGTGAATAGAAGGCAAAATGCTCGAGGGCCGCACAAGTGCACTCGGCCGAAAGCTGTATATGCATTTTCGCGGTAATGTTACGACTGCGAGAGCGACTTTATGCGCGCGGGTCTATATATATATATA
>JAWWMK010037983.1:0-12377 GCA_035047105.1 Galeopsomyia nigrocyanea
ATGTATATTGTGTGCGTTAGTGCGTATGCATAATTTATCACTGCCGGGCTTGCATACCTCGCGACATGTGTTTTTGCGTGGTGTAGTTCGAAACTGAAATATTTTTAAATTTCAAATTGCTCGTGTAAGCAAATTTTCGAGTTAATTGGGGGAATTGGAGTGTTTTATTAGGAATTACTTCCGCGTGATATTTAGCGGTGGTAACGTGAGAAATTAGTTGCAAAAACTACATCTCGCGAGGAGGAACTAAAAATAATTACGTCAACAACGAAACTATTGAAAACATATACGTTCACCAACACACGTTCACGATATAAATATCTATTTCTATACGCGCAAGCTTCAACTCTACGTAAAGTGTTTACACAATTTAAAATCTGAAGTTCTGGCAGAGTGTCAATGTTTATATTCCTTTCAACAAAAAAAAAAAAAAAAAAAACACGATCACCCGGAATAAAACATTTTTGGCCAGCCGCAAAATCAGCCATCAAACACGTTCAAAACGAAAACGAATTAAACAACAAAAGTTCCAACAAACGTTGTGTTGTAGCTTTCATTGGATTAAAGTCGTGGCGGCGACGGCAACAAACTCTCTGTGGCTGCAAGTTTAACGGCCGCGATATATATCCATGTACGTAGCAAGTGACGCACACGACGACGACGACGACGACGACGAATGCACACACACGCCGCACACGAGTTTTATGTCCCCGCGCCTGGTTCGTATATACATGTCCGCTCGATTAGTCATTGCTATACTCTCCGTGTGTGTGTATGTGCATGTACGAGTTGCATGTACACGTGCCAAGCGCGCGAATTCAACCAGTCGTTTAGCGTTGTACGCTGTACACTTTTCGGGGATGTATATGTGTATGTAGAAGTGATATGGTTGTTGTGGGATGATTGGATTTTTATTGAATGATTTTTTTTTTTGAAGAGTGATTGCAAGGTATGTCACGATATATAAGGTGTGTATTGTAGGACTATGTAAATTAGATATAATAGTAATAATAATAAGCCTCAAATATGATTGATATTATTTATGTAAATTGTTCAAACTAAAATGTGTTCGTACACTTCGATATATTTTAATAGGATTTCTTTGCCAATTAAATCAATTGCTTTCTTTTTATATGACTAAAATAATATCTAAAAAGCTTTGAATGAATTGTCGCCGTGTTATTTTTAGAAATGGTCAAATAGAAGTTTATGCTAAGAAACTTGAAGTATAACACGTTTTTTTCAATGAAAAAATGCAACTCAACTTGTTTTACGTACAAGCATTAAGCTACATGTTGGAAATGCGTTATATCTTTTGAAAAAAAAATTGATTATTACGAAACAAAGTTGGATACAGTAATTTTACTTCCAAAAAGACGAGTTTAATGCTAATATAAATATAGTGCTTCATTATAGGTGGCGGTCCGATTTTTCTTTCCAGAAGCGATATTGATACTTTCAAATTTTAATTACAGATATATACGTAATAACTGCATAATATATAAAGAATACTTAATAATCCCAGTTCGGTCATTTTCAACATGATTTTGCTATATCTTTCAAGTCAACTAAAATACTTTCTATTATTATTTATCAATTCAAAAATAATACATTAACCTGCAGTTTGATACATAAATCATTCCAAATTAAATATTATTTTCAATCGCAGTCATCAAATCATCATAATATAAATGGCACCACACATAATAATTTCGTTTCCGACCACTAGATCGCAGACGTTAGTATCAAAATCATTTCATGCAATCAAAATATGTAGGTGAGTATAATAAGTACGACAGTGCTTGTCCATTACAATACTGACTTTGAAGTGCGTTCAATGTTATTTAACGCAATATAAAAACTAGGTAATAGCTTTAGTAAATAATAAAAACAATAAAACTTTTCTAACTATCTCTCGACAACACAGCCATTCAGAAAAAAAGCAGACCACTAATCCTCGAATAAACTCCAAAATCCACGCCATCAACTTTGAATCCATTCGGGTATTAAAAAAAATTGCACGGTGCGATAAAAACAAAAGCTCGAGCAGGTCGCGCTTCTAAAATAGCGGGGTTGGTCATTTGGAAAAATTGAAACTGGCAATCAATTGCATTCGAATTAAGAGGCGTCGTATAAAGCGCCGACGTATATGGGCTCTGGATTGCAACTCGTCGTCGTCGAGATATATAGCTGGCGAAGTATAGCAGTGAGAGAGAGAGAAGAGAAGGAAAACTCCCAATCGGCCATTATCGGTTCTTTCTCTCAGCAGCAGCAGCAGCAGCGGCATTGGAGCACCTTACGCTTTAACTCGGCGGCCGTTAAACCTCTTCGGTTCGTTTATCCTGCTCGTTTTTTCACGTCCGCTCCTTTTTTGCGTTTCGACGTGACGTCACTGGGATGCAGTGCTTCTCTCGGTGTTTGTCCCGCGGCGCCTCTTGCACACCTCCCTTTTATCCAACCTCTTTATTTCTCTCTTTTGACTTCTGCGCGCCGATTCTCTCTCTCGCGCAGATTTACTTTGTTTCCTTGTAATAAATTCACGCACGCGAAGTGCATTCTTTATGCTCTCGAGTGTCGGCTAGCTTTTTAGATTATAAATGGTTTTATCTATTATAGCACGAGTGATAATATTTTTATTTGTTTGACTTTTTACGGAAATAAAATTATTCGCGGATACAATGTAACGCGTTTTATAACGCGAATTTTACTATTGCTACGGTACCAATTTACGCGCGATTTTTATATTATGATTTTATTGCAATTAGAGTATGATAAAGGACGCCATGAAAGAAGCGTAAACCGGTACTAAGTAGACCTTCATAAAGGTTTTTAGTGGACACTATAAAATAGCGCACTATAATATTGCATATTTTCACGGATTGCAGGAAGTTAAGAAGAAAAAAAATTAATGAATCACGTCTTGAGAATCCCTGCTATTCTCACACTTTTAGATCATCCCAACGAAAAAAAAATCTAAGGATCACCGTCGGAATGTTTTCGAATATGAAAGATAAAAATTAATTTATATATCAATTACTATATTATCGATTATAAATGAAAGTAGTCTTTATACAAAATACAACACATCGCGAGATATTCACAATCGAACGAGTGAACCAAAAAAGTCTGCGAACAACCTGCGGTACTCGATCGTACAAAAAATAAAAAAATAAAAACAGTCATGTGCATGCCAGCAGAGTTTTGCAGTATACACATAGTAGATCGATTGGCAAAGCAAAAACCGGCTCTCCGCGTATCACAATCATGCGCGGTATATGGTTTTTGCGCGCTCCTCGAAAATCGGAAAACTCGAAAGGAATATGTGTGCAGTTGCGCGCATTCTCGAGGACTCGTTGGTGGTGATGTTGCACTTTAATACGAGTTCTCGGTCAGTTCTCTCTTTCTCTACTTTACTCGTATATAGCTTTGGCTCGCGGTGTACATATATATTTTTAGCGTCGTCCGCGAGCGCAACCGGTTGGCGATCATTGTCGTGTGCGCAGTACACTCCACTCGCGTGGAGATCCTCGTCGAGGTCGTCTTTTCTCGCTGTGCTTTCTTTCGCGCATTTAAACTCGAGTCGCGGGAAAAGGAAAAACCGGTGAGGGAGGTATACACACAACTCTGCGTGCCTTTTGCTCGCGGAAACAACTACAAGAAAAAAAAAAGACGTTTGGAAGGCCGCGTATTACGAAGGTGAAGGTGAGTCGAGAAAGAGAGAGAGAGAGAGAGAGAGAGAGAGAGAGAGAGAGAGAGAGAGAAACTGCAAGCGCGCAATATACTCTTCGAAAGTGCACATCGAAAATTACATGATGATTGTTTCGGACTGATTGCCGCGCGCGCGCGTGTGCGCATTTTGACTTGTTTTCAAATTGTTGCTTAATTTTCGACTGTGCGCTGAACTTCCACTTTTGTTGGCTTTTTTGACTGCGAAGGGTAATCATTTTGTAATGAAAATTCCATTCTTATTTTTTTAATTTTTGAAAAAATTGAATATAGTGGGATTAAGCTTTGATATAGTCATTTTATTTTCAAAGAGAAAGGATTGTGATAGAAGCATGCACTAGTATTTCGATAGATGGCAGCTTCATTTCTTTTTTCTATAGAAATGAGATAATAACTAGTTATCAATAAATAAGTATCTGATGGATTTTTAAATAAACAAAATGCATTACGTGATCGTTGAGGTTTTGTTTTCTCATTATTTATCAATATTATCAAATAAAAATGAATTGTTTTGACGACACTACACAAACAAAAAGAAATATACCATTAAACACAACAATACGCAAATTAGTAAACTTCACATCACCCTCTATCCACCCAAGCATAGGAATTTCAAGTATGTACTAAGAATATAATACATAATGTGATTATGAGAACCCGCGAAGGTACTTTTCCTTTCTCGTATCGTTGGCGAACGACTTCTTTTCTTATATGAAAAGCCAAGTTTTTTTTCTTTCAACTTGGACTTGCAATTCTATTTTCCACGGTAACTTGGCTTTCAAAGCTTTTAAAATTCTTGAAAATCTTTCTTTCTTTCACTCGAAAGTAACGCAAGCATTATAACAGCTTATCTCGTATAGTTTTATTTCGCAAACGACTCCTTATCCTTCGAAACAAAGTCTTTCTCCGAAACGACCGAGAAGAGAGAGAAAAAAAAGGAAACAAAAAGAATTTTACACTTTGAGGCGAACAAAACGCAAGCGAACTTCGTGTAGTATATCCCTATTAGTCAAATTACATTGGTGAACCAAATCCTTCGCGATCCCTACGGTCGTTACCTTGGTAGCAAGGTCGCGTATGTCTCAACACACTGGGATATATAGAATCGAATATCTCGCAACTGCTTATTTTCTTATTACGACTGTATATACATATTCTTTCTCGAACAACGAAAAAAGAAGAAGAAGAAGAAGAATAAAGGGACGAGGCTGGCTCGTTTCGCGCGTACAGTCTTTTCTTCGTTTCCGGCCTCGGAAATATCCGGAGGGGACTGGCTCTTCAGGTATACAGTATAATATGTATAAGAGCGTAAATTTCGTCGCGCTACGGGGTGACAAATCCATAGTCGCCGATTTACAAAAACAGGTGTAACCTTGACTTTTTTTTTCCTCGATTATTGTCATGCTAATTCGGGATTTTCTTTAAATTGAGATTCCGAGGCGGGCGGAGATCTGTTTGTCAAAGCTGCTGTTTTCCTTCACGCCTACCGGGTTACTTTTGTTCGGTGTACAAAGTTTCAAACAGCGTGGAATTGTAACTTGGAAAATTAAAAATTTAATTTGAATTTAATTTACAAATCCAAGTAATAAACGCTCGATGCAATTCATCAAAGTTATCTGAAACCTTTGCAACAATATAATGAATTCAAATGAGGCTCATAAACATGTCGGAGAAAAAAAAAATGTTTCGTCGAACGTTATATATCGAAGCCACGATATATAGAAGAGTTGCTCGTCCGTTGCGGCATTCATTTCAACAAACTATTTATGTGCAGTTTACCCATACAACATTTCGAATCGAAACCCTAAATCTCGCAACAAAATGCCGATTTAATCGGTCGCTTCCTCTGCCATCGCCAAAGAGAGACAGAGAGAGAGGAAAAAAAAAAGAAGAAACAACAGCAACACACAACGTTCGGCGCGACAACGTTCAATCGCAATAGTAATAAGGGGCGGACTGGAATTTTCGGCTTGGACCACGAGACAGAAAGACGAAGCCAAGAAAAGAAAAAATATAAGTCCAACACACAAGAAAAAGAAAAAAAGAAGAACGAAGCAGCAGCAGCAGAAGAAGAAGAAGGTTGTGTGTGTGTGAGGCGTACAAAAGGCACTTTTCGAAGGCATCGTCCTTAATCGATCTGAGAATCTGCCTATAATTGGCTGGCAGTCCAGAAAGAGAGAAGAGAGAGAGAGAGAATGAGAGAGCCGCACCAGGATCTTCGCTTCCTGCGTGCTGCGTTCTACGTTCTTCTTGTACATGTGTATATGTGTGTCTGTATATATAGTGTAAAACCGTCTTATTCCATCTGTCTCTTTCACTGCTGGAATAATACTGGCGCGCTCTCGTGAGCTCTCGTGTTCGGTATATAGTGTGCATGTGCGTGATGGCGCGACGACCAAACTGAAAAGGAAAAGAATCGGTTGGTTTTGCACAAAGACCCCAAGAACCTGAGCACACCTCGACGACGACTCGCTCTCGCAACTGTTTTATACTTATAATACGAGGCAGGCATATAGTGTATACAGCCCTATGGCGTGGTATTAATTTTTTCCTCTTTTGATGGATCGCTATACTTCTCGTGAGGGCTGTTTGCTATACGTATATTGAGAACAAAAAGTTTCGTATTATTTTTTTTCCCGTTCGATGCGAGTATGAGTTCTATGTCGTTTTGGTGGTTTTATGTGGATTTCCATGGGAATGAATGACAATGTTTCGAACTTTCAACTTGATTCGGTATTGTTGATGCGTGAGCTCATTCATTTAGTAGTTGAATTTGAGCTTTTTTTTTAAATTCTGTAATAGTGCCTCGGGTCGAATGATTCGAAGTCACGGTAATGAAGTTTTTTTTTATGAATTACAAATAATTCTCAAAAGAACCACTAGATGGTATGTTGTTTTATAAAAGAATAATTGTTTCCTATACGTGTAATAAAGATAATGTTCATGTTAATACGTATTCAAATTTATGTGTAACATCCACTAAAAATTCGGTTGATATATTTGATGCTAATTATGTTAAGATTCTCAACTTTTATTGATAATTATTTCCATTCGTTAACATCGTATATGAAATAATGATGATTAAATTTCTTTTAATCACTATAGAAACAATGATAATAAAATATTTACTTAAAATCAGAGTGAAAATCGGTATTGTCGCAAAAAAGAAAACTTTCAACAATAACCCGTGAAATATGACTCGAAACGCCATATATAGTATACAGATCAAGACTAATTCCTTCCTTCCTTCCTTCGACACCTCCCCGCAAATAAATAACCTCGTTCCCAATAGAAAATCCCATGGCAGAGTAGATCAACCGAGACGGCACACGCGCCGCTCGACTCCACCCCTCAAAACCGTGTGTATGTGTACGTACAAGAAGAGAAAAAAAATTGGCCGAAAAATCGTACCTGCGAACTTTAGAAAGTCCAAGGCTGAGAGTAGAGTGTTGCACACAATGAGATCGGCCGGAAACGGAAGCCTCCCCCGAGAGCTTTTTTTCTCTCTCTCTTTCCTCTTTCCTCTTTTTGGCCGCTCGCTGCTCATTGGCCTGAGACTTGCTCTTTATGTACTGCCTATACATACATACACATCCGAAAATGAGGAAGAAATGCTCACCTTTGTGCATGCGCGCACGTGAAAGTCTGCACTGGTTCTGACCTGTTTTGAGGCTCTTTTTTTTTTGTGGGAGTTTTTTTTTTCTTTTATATGTGCACACTGGTTGATTGAACGGAGTTTCTTGTACCATATCCTTTATGCACTTTAGAAATATTGGAAGATTCAACGATTTATTTTTTATTTGTTGGATTGATTTACATTTTTCATAATTTTTATATTCAAGATCAATAAATGAACGAGTAAACAAAAGTTTGAGAGTATAATCAAACAACCCGAAAAAAGAGCAGAAAAATCAAAATCTCCTTACTTTTTTTTTCTAAGCCCCTATATGTTCTCATTCCCAATAAATTACGAAAACAGTGTATGGAGTATCTGTAACCAACTGTTTTTTTCGGAACCATTCGGGTGTAACGAATGTCGACTTTACCGCTGAAATCCAAAACTCAAACATCCTACAGAAAAAAAAATCTTGTTCGGAGTACAACCCGCATGCACATCTGTGCATAAAAAATGTAAGACCTATTCGTTGAACGGACAGGGTAGAAATCGTAGAAAAAAAGATTTTTTTTTTAAATCACGTCGATTACATTTCAGCTTTACTCGTAGTATATTTAATCACAGGTAATCGATAAGATTTCAATCATAGAAAATCACAGATTTTAAAAAGCTCTCGAAAGAAAAAATGAATTCAACTTCGCTAAAAAAAAAGTCACATAACTTATATCGGAACCATATCACACATACGAAAATTCGGCGCAGAGTGATTTAAAGTGGTGATTTGGCGGAGCCGTATATAGAATTAAAAATCTAGCGGCTAATCGAGCCGAAGGATGGAAAAGGAAGTAAAAAAGGCGGAGTTTTTCTCTGTAGAGCACTTCGTCACGCAGTGGCAGTTGGCTTTATATTATGTACTTTCGGTCCAGGTGGCCTATGCCGCGCGCGACTAAATGATCGATGACAGGTCGACCGGGAAAATCCTCTCTCTTCTCTCTCGCTTTCTCTCTTGCAAATACGATTACGTCGGCGTTGGCGCGAAAATCTACGGCACGCAGCTGCCACTGTATTTTGGGGAGAGAGAGAGAGAGAAGGAGAGAAAAATTTCCCGACGTTTTTTCCGGCGGGAAAATGTTTCCATGTAATGAGAGGGGGAGTACTCGATCTTATATACGTTGGGGTGATAAGTACGAGTAATAAGCCAGCTGTGTGTGTGGCGAGCAGCGTGTGATGTTATATGGTTTCATTATTTTGATGGATATGTGATAAATTTTTGATCATTAGATTATAATTCGAGGAGTATTTCTTTTCTCGAGCTCGCATTGAGGGTTTGATTTTTGGAATTGCGAAAAATATTAATTATAAAAATGACATTGAATCACTTTTTTTGCAACTTATTTCATCACTGCTTTGAGAGATTGATATGTTACTCCATCATTACGCCGTTAGAGGGTAACTCAAAATTATTTTACATTTGAAATACATTTTTATTTGTCTATAAATCAAATGGTAGACATTAAAGATGACAACGCCTGACGATTCCAATGCAATCTCTAAATTGCATTATATTGTTTTTCCTCGGGTTTTCATATTCTATTAGTAAGCGTAACATGGGCGAGCATAACCATTTTTCAATACAATACTATTCAAATTTATCTAAATCTCCATCACTAAGTCGCAAATATTAAATCCCAGTCGGATTCAAACTTCCGTCCACTCAAATTCCAACAATGTTCAAAAAATATTTACGCTTGCGCCTTATGCAAACGTAGGGTCGATTGTTCAGCCGGCTTCCCGACAAAAAAAGTTTGCCCTGCGTGCGACAGTCAACTTTTTGAGTAAATTAGATGAGAAAAAGGGAGTACTCAAGGGGACGAACCTTTGCACAAAAATTTTTTTTTCTCCATGGGAAATGCATCTGCATCCCGAAAAAAAAAGAACAGAGGAGAAACCGACAACGAGAAGTTTCGGGAAAACGCAGTGGTTATGGCTTAGTGGTCAAGTTCACGAAATCGATGCTGAGCGTGAAACGAAGGTTTCACACTGCGTGAATGAGCTATTTTTAAAATTTATTGTTTCACCGTCGAAGAATTTTCCATTTTGGGAAGCGTTAAATTTTGATTTCAACGCGTCTACTGATATAATCTTCAAAATTAATCGTTCAATTACACGTTGTTTTTTTTATTTTTGTTGTTGTAAATATTCGCAACTATAATAATCGTAATTAATTATTATTACTCAATCCCAACGCACATATGCGATGTCTCTTCATCGCTTGATGAAATATTAGCTATATAGAAACATGAATTATTAACATCAAAAACAAACGCAACAAACCAAACCAATTTCAGTTTCTGAACCGCGCGATTCCAAACGAACGGATAATCCTCATTGAGCCCGACCGAGTGCAAAGCTAATCCCCGAGCTAATGGACAGCATAACTGCATCATCATATGTATATTCAAAATCAATCCCCGTGAACGCAATTCAAAAGCACACAAAAGGCAAAAATAAAGCTCTTTAAACTTGCATCCAATGTAAATCATATACTTTTCCATTATCGAAATATTTCTCCCGCGCGATATATTCACACACACACACACACACACACCACACACTTGGGGATTTTAAAACTAGTCCATGTGTGCGTTATACTGCGCCCCTGGCGCGCACTTATAAACGTTAGCGTGGCGGTTAGAAGGGCGCTGGGTATAGTCGCGCTGTTATTCTTTTTTTTTTCCTTTCGAAGAATGCCGCTACAACGTGAGTTTGCGTTTTTTTCTTCTTCTTATTTAATGATCGCGGCTCCCTACGACGGCTATAGCGATCGAGAAAAAAAAAGTTTTCCAGATGATTTTGTGTTTCATACGCGTGCAATGTTTTAATTACGCTGATGGATGCGTGTTAAGCGTTCCGATGTAGTTCGTAATATTCGCTTGAATTTATATTATAGCTGCGAAGTTGGTTAATAAGCGTTAAAGCTATACGAAGTTTTTGACAGCTTTACGAGCGTATTTATCAGTATAAAGTAGGCAGCTGACTATCTAAGTTCAAAGACGGAGCGTTATGGGATATTGAAATTAACACAATTTTCTTCGTGAAAGTTTCTTTTAATTGAAGTTAAATAAGTTATTCACCACCAACCACAGAAAAAAATTTATGATCTCAGATTCAAGATCGATCGCCCCCAAGCAATAAAAACACGAGAAGAAAGAAAGGAAGAAAGAAAAAAAATGTGATTCTTCGGTTTTTCCACGATGAAAATCGAGAAAAGCACAACCTCTGTATCGTATATGAATGAAATAAAATGTCATCGGGCCGCGGTGTGTATACGCTCCGTTATCAAAACATCAATCTTAACGGCATGAAATCAGAACTTCCTCCCCGTGACAACAAATCCACCCTCGAGAAGAGAGAAAAAAAAATCTCTTCAGCTTCCTGAAACTCTCGATCAAACACTGTATAAGCACACACACACACACACACAAAAAAAAGCTCAAATGCATTATCCATGGTCTCTTGAAGAAAAAAAAAACTTTATTATCCATCAAAAGACGTGTATATCGCGCGCGTCAGTGGGTGCGCATATAACCAACCAACCAACCAACCACCAACGCATTTCGAGAGAGAGAGAAAAGGTCGTCGCGTGCGCGACAATGCACTTCGGGTTCCCTTTTTACGAGGAGGGAAACAGCTGTTGGCCGACACACGCATATACACGAGGGAGGAAAAAAAAAGAGGTTGCCACCTGGCTACCTGGGGCTTATGTACCGTTTATACCTGAAAACCGGTCAACTATATACTATATATACCTGGGGCTTCCAAATGCTCCTTTGTATTGTGTACACACTAAAAGCGAGCGAGAGAGAGAGAGAGAGAGAGAGAGAGAGAGAGAGAGAGAGAAGTAAGACAGACGCAGAAGAGAGAATTTTCGACACCAGGCCTGTTATTAAGGGGGAGAGAGCGAGAGAGGAACGCTATGCACAAAGCTACTTGTCGTGTGCTGCGAGGAAGAAGAGAAACTCTTTTCGGCGCATTATTTCCAAGGATCCGTTACACGCACACACATAAAATTCTGTATCCACTCTTTCTACGAGTGCAGCACCAAATGCAGTCTCTCTCTCTCTCTTTTTTTTGTTTGATGGATGCGGCTTTTAATGCGTTGCTTCCTCTGATTTTCATGCAAATTTTTTTTTGGATGAGATTTTTTTTTCACGGGGCAGGGGTTGACGTTTGTGGGAAGAGGTACGAGAGCTGTTGTGTTCCATACGAGATTTAGTGGCGAAAACAAGTTGTATGGGAGAGAGACAGAATTTTATGGATGTTTTGGGTTTATTAAGTATAAAATGACTGAAACGAGCTGCTGAAATTAATGATGATATGGAAATAAATTATAAATAAGACTTTTTATGCTTGTATTTTTTTTCTTGTTGCTGAGGTGTGATTATCTATATGCTGAATTGGATTCAGAAATGAATAGATATTTATATGTAAGAAATTTAAACTGTTTTAATTGTTCCTCCGACTATTAAATCAATAGAATGATGATGACTATGATCAACAGAATTATGAATTAAATTTTCAATAAATTTTGTAGTATTTCATTATATACTATTACAATTTCAATTGATATTTCAGTGGCCATCTAGTAAATTCTTTGTAAAATTAAATAACGCGAAGACACAATATCGGTGTTTACAGGGTTTATCAAGATCAAAATGACTACAAGTCGCCTGAAATGCATGATGAATAGGGGCAAGTAAAAAGACTTGTTGAATTTGTTTTGTCTTTTCGACGAAAAATTTATTTTATTGTTGCGATTGTTGATAATTGTCGTTGTTAAAGCGTTGAGGGGTCTGCAACTTACTTTAACTTTTCAACATTTTATATTTATTGGTATTTATTGTATTTTTCTGGGATTTGGAGGGACGTGACTATTGGGTAATTCTTGGCTATTTCAGTCACTCTGAAACATTGATATCTTCGATTTTTTTCAAACTTGGCACACTTGTTACTTATGCAGAGGTCAACATGTGTG
>JAWWMK010037994.1:0-12375 GCA_035047105.1 Galeopsomyia nigrocyanea
CCTGGTGACAAAATTGGTATCATGATCAATTCTCAAAAATTTCAACACGGCCCGGTCTGTCGAGATTTTGTCACAATTGAAAGCTTCAACCCGGACCATATATGGTCTATGTTTTTCAACGCTGCTCGGATTAAAGTTCACCGTCAACGACGAAATCACGGTAAAGTACGACGTAGTTAAGGCTGTTCAAGGGAGGGGTCGTGTGAGACTAACAGAATACGAGTCATTTTGCCTTCATGAGCTGCTGACATTAAATCTGAAATTACACGGCAACTGGGCATATCAATGAAAGCTCTATGAATGGGAGTGTAATCATCAAAATCTTTAGCACACACATTGGTATTGTGAGCCAACAACAATTTTGCAACCTCTGCAGACTTTGCCTTGATTGTGACGTGTAGAGGAGTCAAATCTTTACATTTTACTTTTGTACTAGCCCTGTGTTCTAACAAAATTTTCACAATTTTTGGGTAATTTTTATCCACTGCCAAGTGCAATGGAGAGTAAACGTTGGCTCTTGGTTTATTTACTTTTATATCTGCCCCATAAACTAGTAGTAACTTGGTACCTTGATGATTATTTTCCAATACAGCTACAAAAAGTGCAGTCTCTCTTTTGTTGTCTAAAACATCAACATTACAATTATCTTCCAGAATACTCTTCATCGATGACAAGTAAAAATTGGATCTTGCAACTTTTAACAAAACTTTTTCACCATTAAAATTGTGGTTATAAACATTGGCTCCATGTTTTGCCCATCCAACCAATGTCCAACGTTTCCTCTATAACGAAAAGTAAGTATTCACCACAAATATTTGGAATATCATCTACACCGTATACTCCTAAATTATCTTGCTTGTTGATGAAACTATGTACAGTCGAATCATACACTTCAAAAAGTAAGGGTTTACTTCTACCTTGTACCAATAATATAATACATTCAATATATTCAATCTCATTAATAATCAAACTAATCAATGAAATTTCATTCTTAACATCTTCATTCTGTTGAAGCTTATTTTTCGATCTAGAATATTCAATAAAATTGTTTATTTTGTAATCGTCCATCCATGTCCATTAATAGCATTGACATCGGTACCGTGCTCCATGAGTAACTTGATCATATCTTTATTACAAGAAATAGCTGCAAAATGCAAAGGAGTGTTGTGACACCAAGCAAAGGATGTGTTATTCGTACACTTGAGAGGTGCATTGACATCAACTCCATTTTGTAGATAATTCTCTACTATAGTTATATTATTTCTGATAAAAGCAATGTGGAAATGCGATACACCATATTCCATGTCAGTAGGATTGCATATACCCTTTAGCACAGTCAACTGGCAGTGCTATTCTTGCAATTCGTTGAAGTCCATTTGATGCTTCTGTTGAAAGATGATTTCCAAGCCTTGCTCTTGCACACAAAGACTTAATTATTGGGCTATAAGGAGGAAAATTAGATTAAAAATCTTCTGAGACTATTAGTTTCTTGAAAGCACTGTTATGAATGAAAACAGCCAGTTTGTCTCGTTTCATTTTCAATACATCAGCCAAAGTAGTACGATTGTCTATCTTTGCCTTTAACATGTTCAATACTTCTGAATTGGCAACAGTAACTAGTAATCTAGTATCGATCCGCTTTTTGCAATTATTGATACAGTCAATACTTTGCCTTGCAACATCTAGACCTGTAGTGTTTAACAATGCTATGTATTTCTGGAGTTCAGTCCACACTAGATTGTTGGGATCTTGTGACAACATCAATGGTGTGACTGTACGCTTGTCTACATCATTCACATTAGCTCACCAGATCAACAACTCTCTCACTATATCAAGGTTTCCGTGCCAATAAGTCCAGTGCAAAGCCATGATGGTATTTTTAGAAGTATCCTTGAAGTTTTCAATTTTGTTTTTCCATCCTTTCTTTTATTGTACACATCTACTCCATACTCTAAAAGATGCTCGATAATAATAGTATAATTATATTCTGCTGCTATATGTAGTGGATAAGATATATTCTCACCACCTGAACATTCAATACTCGCACCATGAAGAATGAGAATACAACCACATTGGACAGCAGTCAGTAAAGGCGTTATATTAATAAGCAAATCAATCATTGCTTTTTCCACATTGGCATTCATTTCTACTTTCAACATACTAACAAAGTGCAATACAGAATTGCCTTTGTTGTCTAAAGCAGTAATGTTTGTTCGATGTTTTACTAAAAATTCAGAAATTAAGCCATATTTATCCATAGCTGCCAGATGTAAAGCTTTTATACCTTCTTTGTTCATAGCATTAATTGAAACTCCTTGTCCTAGAAAAATGTTAAGCATTTTTATCATTTTTGTTTCATCTGCATCCACAGTATTTACATTTGAATTCAGGAAAACATAAAATTGTGTTACCAGATGAATCCAACGCGTTCCAACTCTCACAATTATCTAGTAGCTTATTTACTAACAATCTTTTTTGATGTGAATCAGTAAGCTTGAGTAATGACACCAAACCCTTCAAAGTGGTAAAAGTGCCAGCTCCTTTGGACACTAGTAATTCTACAATTTCCAAATCTATACTTGACAAGGATGATTTTTCTATTAAATATTCCATGATAGTACCACCAGATATACTATAGTTGGGATTTGCACCATGTTCGAATAGAAATTCTATCATGATTATAAACGTATGTTATTGTCTGCAAGAAAATTGATATTATGATTGGAAAAATCCGAAATCTTGATTCACTCACAGATCACACAAATTATAACCTGGAAAGAGTAGAGAGGCAATATTCAGAAAATTAAGGTCCATACACGACGTTGGGGACAACATGTGTCACTCGCGGACTCGTACGCGACGTCGAGGATCAGTACACAAGAGGACGCGACGTCGTATAATAGTACGCGGCGTTGAGAATTAATACACGATGTCGATGATTAATACGCAATACCGTGGATGAGGACGCGACGTCATGTACTAGTACGCGGTGTTGAGGATTAATACATGATGTCGATGATTAATACGCAACGACTGAGTATTATACCCAATGACTGAGATTGATACGTAAAGTCGAGCAATCTTGGGAACCGGGTTATGTACGTTGCAGCGGAAAGCAAGAACGTAGGTACTAGTCAAATTGGAAAACATTGACTCTTCGAAACGACCCGGAATTTGAAAGCAAGAATGAATAAATCGGCTGCGTCCACAATGCCGAGAGCCCGTACACTTCGTACTCTGTTGATATGGGGTCAACCTGACACTTGGACATTTCATAAAACCAGGTGCTCTTCCTCGTGGACGATATCCCGTCACATCCCTGGCACCTGGACATCGTTTTTTGGAAGTTTCGGGAATTTTCCGATAAAATTTTATATTACCCGGTGATTTTGTTCGAGGACGGTGACACTTGGACATCTCATGAGAACTGGTGCTTTTCCTCGTGGATGGTGTCCCGTCGATCTAGGGGTTATTCTAGCACCTGAACGTCGTCTCCTGGGAGTCTTGAGATTTTTCGACGAGCTCTCATAATACCTGGTGTTCCGTCTCACGTATAATGTCCCGTCGACCTGGGGTCACCCTGACACCTGGACATCGTCATCTTCTGCACCATACACACGCGCGCACATACTGCCCCTGTTTCGATGAAATCTCCACGACATCTTACGATCTGACACCGCACAAATAAAAGCACCAGGTATTGCGGTTTCACAGAAAAAGCCTAAAATCCCAGGAGACGAGGTCAGGTGCCAGGATGACTCTCAGGTCGACGGAAAATCGTCCACGAGAAAGAGCACAAGGTATTATGAGCGTTCCTCGAAAAATCCCCGAACATGACGTCCAGATGCTAGAATAAACCCCAGATCTACGGGACACCGTCCATGAGGAAAAGCACCCGAGCATACGTGTAAGACTAATGTGCGATTATCATCGATGATACGCAAAACAATGGATTTTTTGTCTGTCAGTCATACAAATTGCGATTATACTAACATTAATACTTTTTTATTGATTTTTTCTGATAATTTAGGTGTACTCAATAGGGAACCATACCCGATATGAGACTATTACTCAGGTTTTTCGTTTACGCATAGTGTAGCGGTACGGCGCTGTGGCATTATGTTCGTACTATCAAATAATGGAAGTTCCATATAAGCACAATTCATGCAACATTAATTGTATCTTTATACATTGGACCGATAATTCAAACTCTCATATTGCGCCAGCCATATATTTAATCCTTGAAGTCGCGATTTTACAATAGCTGATTGATTTTTTGTCAACCGCAATCCATGCAAATCGATTATCAATTGTTTCTTTATATATTGGACAGAGAATCCAATCCCTACTATCGTGTTAATGGTGTATTCAGTTCTTGACGTCGCGATTATACGGAAACTGATTGATTTCTCGTCTTACACTATTTACGCAAAATGATGTTTGCTATACATTTCACCGCGAATCCAATCCCTAAAGTCCCGCGCTAGTCGAATATGTTATCCTAGGCATCGTGCCACTATGAATGCACGGTACGTCAAGCTAAATGAGAGACTAGAAAATTTTCCTCCCGTACCATCCCAGTCACTTGCGGAGGTTACGGCTGAAGCTCAATTAGATGAGGAGAAGTAGAAAAAGAAGGAGAAGGAGAAAGAAAAGGAGAAAGAGAAGGAGAAGGAAGAGAAGAAGGAGAAAAAGAAGTAGGAGAGAGGTCAGTTGTAATTATTTACAAAATGACACTATAAGAGTACGATACGCATTGAGGAGTCAAAGTTTGTTTGTATATATGTGTATATACGTATAGATTTATATATCCGCACCTATATGTACATCTACATTTATATCAGAGACATATATTTATATGTACATACATTTTGCAATAAAAATTCATGATATATGAATATATCTTAAATTTTCTTGATTTTTTTCTAAACTCTCGAAAATTGCGGTAGGTAGAGGGGAAGAAAACTCCATTAAGATCTATCAAGTACTAAATTTTTTAGAGTCATCTTTCAACATGGAATTTTCAATAATAATTTAGTGATTTCGTAATTTAAGTTATATCAATCACTATGGATGTTAAAATCGTGTAAATAACTTAATTTTTTTTTAATCTCCTGTATTTTGGCGCAAATAGAAGAGAGGAATAAAAGCTATATAGATTGACGGAGTAGAAATTTTTTTTTATAGCGCTTATTTCGAAAACTTCATTTATTATAAATTTCGTATATTTCACTTAAGATATGTACCAATCGTTGTGGTGGTCTTGTGCGGGGAATCTTCACGAATTCTTTTTTAAAGTTTTGTGGAAACGGCCAAAGGAGGAGGAAAAGAAGTTTCATGAAGATATAGCAAGCAGAAAATTTGTTAGAGCCATTTTCAACATAGCATTTTTTATGTGAATTTCGTGATTTCGTGTTAAAAGTTATGTCGATCACTATAGCTGTTAAAATCGTGTAAATTATCACAACAAAGTAAAATCATCGTTTATTTCGCTCTTCAAGGAAGCACTCCACCAATGCAGTTAGCAGCGTTTTTCTTTAGGCTTAAGATCATTCGCCTGGATTTTCCTGGAGCTGAAAACGATTGCTTTAGTTTTGCCAGGGTTGAGATGCAGGCTGACACTCTCAGCCCATGCAGAGACTAGTCTCGTAGCCTCTTCCAGCCGAGTCAGTCCGTCATGGATCTTTCGTTTGCTTGTGTGCACATAAATCTGCAAATCATCTGCATAAAAGATGTGCTTAATCTCGACTCGAGAAAGTATGTGTGAGAGAGAGAGATAGAGAGAGAGAGAGAGAGAGAGAGAGAGAGAGAGAGAGAGAGAGAGAGAGAGAGAGAGATGTAGATGTAGATGTAACTTTATTCGGACCATTAGGGTAGAACCCCACCTGGTCAAATGATTGGATACAGTAGAATTTACAGCATTCGAAACACTAAAACTAAACATTAAAATAGAATAGTATAATAACAGGCGCCGAACGCATATAATACATCTTAAATATATCATTTCGCACGAGAATAACGAGTTAACAAAATAGACTATAGATGAGCTTGGACATGGCGCATCGAAACATACATAATTAAAGGACGCAGGTACACGAGAACGAATACAGAGCAGTAGGACGCTTCGTACTGTTATTAGACATATGGGCGCATAGCGCATACTAGACGCAATGAATACAAAAGATACGCAAGAAAAGCGCACGCAGCAAACAACAATCAGTAGCGTTTACGCAGGTGATACAAAAGCAATTTAACAACGGGAAAATGCGGGGACATCATCGACCGTGGACACTTATAATCTAGATCTAATAAAGCGCTGTTGTGAGGTATTATTTTCGTCGAAGAACTTGTAGTTTAAGTAGCGTCCAGGAACATCGAGGTGATAGTCAGTGTTTGTGAAGACCGCGACCGCCGGCTGACGATTAACGCGCGGAAGCTCGTCGAGAGCTTGCAGGTTTGAGTAGCCTTCGAATGCCGCAATCCGCTCAAACTGTAGGATCTCGAGGAGCTGGAGAAGGGCCGCGAGCCTCCTCTTGAATTCAGCACGCCTAGCTAAATCGAAAGAGGTGACGCTTAGTTCATTGAGAAAAGCTGCAGCCTTAATCTCGAAGGAACAGTTCCACGCTTCAGTGCGGGGGGTTTTGTAGTGAAAAGCCGCCGGAGGATTTCTCGCAGACCTACGGGCAATCACCTCGTCTTCAAGCACAGTTAAGCGAGTCGCAAGATACGCCGGATACTCCATGGAGCCTGACCTAGAGGTCGCTACAATTTTGTAAAGCTGACGAGCAAGAGCCGCAAGTCGCATCGATGACAACGAGAGCCACCCAATCCTCAGGCGCTGGTAGGTCATATGCGTAGTAATGTTGCCAGTCGGTACGAACGGGATGAATCCTGCCACGAAGCGAACACACGCATTTTGAGTGACCTGCAGTTGCCTGGCATGCGTTTTATCGAGGTCAATAAACAGCGAGGAAGCATAGCTGAAGTGTGGAAACACAAGATCCTCAACCAAGTGGGTTTTGAGCGGGCGAGACAGAGATCTCCGATAAAATTTAAGCGAATGAAGGGCTCGCAGGGCTTTACCAGATACAGCATTTACGTGAAGATCCCACTTCAGTGTCCGAGTCAGCGTACTCCCAGGCTTTTCACCGAAGTCGAGTAGGGGATCGCGAACTCATTAATACAGATCGGAGGAATTGGTACCGAGCGTTTGTTTAGCATCGCCGTAAACTTATCGCTGCCAAGGATTATGACCTTGGTCTTGGCTACATTAAGCTCTAGCCCATTTGCTCGTGCCCAATCAGCAACAGCCTGCGCGTCACGCTGAGCTCTTCTGATTCCTTCCTCGATGTCGTGTGGGTCCCAGTGCAGATAGACTTGGGTATCATCGGCGAAGATGATATACTTAGCGAACTCCAGCAATCTTGGCAGGTCATTGATGTAAATTGCAAAAAGCAGAGGCCCAAGCACACTGCCTTGAGGGACACCCGACGCTGCAGAGAGCCACTCCGAGATGGTGCCTCCATCATCAATGACCGCCTGGAGCCGATCAGCAAGGTAGTTAAAAAACCAGTCGAGGGTTTTATCGGCAAAGTTGAGGTCTCGTAGCTTTTTCAGTAGACGGTCGTGTGAGATGCTGTCGAACGCACGCGAAAAATCAAAGAGTATGAGGATGGTGATCATGCCTTTGTCGATCGCGTGCCACACGTCATCCACAAGTCCCAAGAGTGCCGTCTCGGTGGAGTGACCCCTGCGGAAACCAGCTTGCCTTGCATCAAGCAGGTGATTTTCTTCAAGGTGCCGGAGTAACTGGTTGTGAACCAGCCTTTCAAGGATTTTCGAGGATTCGCAAAGCTGTGCAATTGGTCTGGTATCTGAGGGGCTCTTGGGTGAGGAGACCTTGGCTAGAGGTCGAAGTAGCGCTTTCTTCCAGAACGCAGGGAACTTGCTGGTATTAATCGAATTATTGAAGAGCGAAGCGAGTTTCGGAACAACAGACTGGGAGGCACGATTAAGCATATCAATTGAGAGGCCGTCAAGGCCTCTACTCTTCGAGTTAACGTCGTTTAATACGGACCTTACTTGCTCCTCGGTAACAAGTTGCAGAACAAATTGCGGAAAAGAAAAATGACAAGTGAGTAATGCATTTCGGATGGCAGCATAATCATCACGTGTGACAGGAGCGGCTCGATTGACCGTATTGGTATAATGTTTATTCAACGCGTCGGGTTTGAAGAATAGAAATGGCGAGGGTAAAGATTTCCTAGCAATGCCGAGGCTGTGGAGCTCATCCCACTTCTTTTTCGCATCCCTTGCACGCCTGAACTTATCGGAAATATAGTTGTTCTTCGAAGAGTCAAGGTGGTTTGAGACCTGTCGACACAGGTCCTTGTATCTCACCACGTCATTCGGTCGTTCCGTAGCTTTCGATCGCTTGTAGGCAGCATCGCGAGCACGCATAAGGATTCGAATCCGCTGCGTAACCCAAGGCGATCTGATATGTAAACGCGAAGGTAATTTGCATCGAGACGATTTAGGCTTCTCGTAAGTATTCTCTTCGTTATCACTTTGTTGGGGCCGCAGGATAGCTCAAGCTCGATTAAATCGTGACAATCCAGAGACGGTGCGATAGTTTGTGAAAAGGCGTATCCGCTCATTGATTGTTGAACTATAAACAAATCAAGAGTGGTGTGGGTAGCAGGACCGTTATTCGGAAAACGGTGACAAGTAGGATTTAGAGAGATGAACTTCAGCGCATGAAAATCCACCAGGTGCCGCAGAACTTGCGCCCTTCCATTTGTGTCAGAGAGAAGATTAGCATTGAAATCGCCGGTCACCACAACATCAGTGTAGTGAGGGAGATGGGCGATCTTGAAGCAAGGCACCGAATAGCTCGAGGGGTCGTGAGGCATGCCAGTAGCGCAAGCTCGGGGCTGGTGACTGGGTAGTCAAACAGGAGTTTTCCGAGTATCACGAGTTCCCTGGACCGATTTCGCCCCCGCTGGATCCGTAGAACCATCGTGTTGCACATCATCCTGAAGATCCATTGCAAGGGTTTTGTTTGAAGCCTGGTCTGAGCTCATCTGGTTAGGAGCTTGCGTAGATAAATAGTTTTGCGTTTCAGTGAAAGTTCGACTCAGCCCCTGAGAATGATCTGACTCCTGTGTCCGGTCAGCAAGACTGTCAAGGGCTTTCGACGATGTAGTAGGAAGGGCCGAGTATGCCACATTGTATACGGGTACTGGGTTTGGCACGGTCGTCACTGGAGGCAGAGTGAAACAGGTGTTCAGAGGATGCTGGGCGAAAGCTTGCGACTGGGAGTGAGCGTACGGCAGAGCAAAAGTTTGCGGCTGGTAATTTAATTGCGATTGAGATTGAGTTTGAGAAAGCTAGCGCCTATAAAATAATGGTTTAAATTTAAACCAACAGTTATAATTAATTTAATTTATTTTCATAATTAAAATAAAATATTAAATTGTAAATTTAATAAATAATTTAAAATTGAAAATAAATATATGCCTGAGCTTGCACCTGGGTATAGGGCAGTGCAGGTGGCTGCAAAAGAGATTGGGACTGAAGATACGAAGGAGCTTGCGACGAATACGGAAGAGCAGAGGGATCATGTCGCTGGTTTCCACAGGCCAACTGGCTTGAAAAATCGCTGGTTCGGACAAAGCCGGGAGTTTTAGTGGGCCCTTCACGTCGATCTTGGCCCCCTGGGGCTCTCGGAGCCCTCGAGTGTGCAGTTCTCGAGGGATGACCGCCTCGGGTCGGGGCGGCCCTGCCACCTCCTACACTCTGAGCAGGTTTAAGCTCGTCAAGGTCGGATTCCGAAATAATTGGAATAGCCTCAGAGCTTGCGGTAGCTTGCACGAAAATCCGAAGGTTGCGAACAACTGGTCTGAGGTAACCAAGCGCAGAGGAGGCAAGACGAGCCTTCTTCAAGAGCAGATAGACTGGCCTCGGCCAAATTGCCCGAATAGTAACCGGAGTATCTTCACCGCATGCAAAGATCTGCCTGGCTGTCATTGTCTTTAACCTGGCCGAGAGTGAGATGACGTAGTCGCGCATGTAGGGCGATTCAAGCCTAAAGACAAAGGAGCAAGTAGTTTGAGCGTTTGCGCGGTTTGGTTGAGCAGCCGCCCTCTGCATCTCGACGTGACCTCGAGTGGATTCATCGCGTTGGCGCATATCCGGCCTCCACTCGCGTGTGCCCACCACGGATGGCAGATCATGGCCATTTCCGAGGTTGAGTGCTCGGAGCACAAGCTTCGCCGCATCAAAGTGGGAACCCGCGAAATCGATTGGAAGCCCACGCACAAGAATTTCAGGCTCATCTAAAATTGAGAAGTGCTTATCGCGCAAGTGACTCTTTTCAGCCTCGCGGCCCATGAAGCGCATCATCTGCTCTCGCCATTGCCGATCCTCTCTATCGCGCTTCTCCTCTCGTTCGCGACGCTCGCGTGCCTCCTCTCGCCACTCATTTGCCAAGCCCTGACATCTGATGGAAGTGGTGCATTAGAAAGCTCAGTAGGAATATCTATGTCAGTGCTGGAACTGAATGAGTCGAAGAAACCGGCGGACGTCGTAAGGACTGGCTGCGGCGAAAAAAGATCGGAGAGCTTCAAGCAGCTCGAGTTGGGAGAGGTGGGGCGATGTTGCCTGGCTACGCGCTTGATGGTAGGCTGAAGGGGCGAGCCCAAGCGCTTCTTGTTCTGCTAGTTGGTAGGGGGCGTGGCCCTGAGGGGCGTGTCAGAGATCGCTGGTGGCCGATCGCCGGAGGGGGAGGAGTCAGCAGCACTCGGCAAGTTGGTATTGCTGTTTCCGCCTGCGGCGGGCAGGGAGGCAGTGGAAGCACAATTATAGTGGAGAATGCCCTTAAAATCAGCTGTTGCGACCATGTCAGCAGACGGAGTGATCGCTTGCCTGCACTCAGCGCATCGGTGCGACATCAAGAATAGGCAATCTATTTAATCAAGCGTGCCTATGACAAACCGATTTGAATTTCGCGCCTGGGTTGACATCCGTGGTCGGCACAGCGGGTCGTGCCAACGCCAGCAGGTGAGACTTGACGGTGAAAATCTCCACAACAGTCGAATATTCGCGCGCAGAGATTGGATTTCGAGCAGAATCAGGCGCGCGCAGGCTCACGCGCAGAAGCAAAGAGACACAGCAGGCTGGTGACCGTACGGAGCAAAAATGCGCGAGCGAAAATTTGTTGCCACCTTAAGGATGAGCCTGTAAAAGCGAGCGCAACCTAACCTGCACGAAAAAACATGCGCAAAATCCGAACATGCATGTCAACTAAATATATACGAAGCGCCACGCAAACATGCACACACTCAAGCACGATGCACATACAATGCGTTCATCGACGCCACGCTAAAAGCACACCATACATAGAACGCAGAGACGTAGAGTTAAATAAGAAATTAAATGGCGAATGCGGCAAGCAAGATACACCGCGAACGACGCATCAGTCGCGTTGTACATAAAACGCAGGAAAAACTAAAAGCGAATAGAAGGTGCAAGCACAAATGAACAGCGAAAAGCGAAAAACACGCAGGTAAAGCGTCGGAGAGCAAAAGCAAGTAGAAAGGCGATGCCTGATGTGCTTGCTATGCGTGCTGAGCAGGTGAGAGTACTCTCTCTCTGTAAAAGTTGCCGACCCACCGCTGATGTCTAACTCGGGCTGCTGCAGGTAGATGAGAGTGCATCCTGGTTGCAAGGTCGCATGGTGCAGGAGCGTTGTAAAGCTGGGTCAGAAGAAGCAGGAAGGGTGCAACGACGACAGATGCAAGAAGCAGTGACAGGAGCAGCAAGCGGCAGTTGATGTGTAGCGAGCGTTTAGAGGTTATCCAGTGAAGAAAGGCAGTATATTCCATCCAGCGGCCACAAAAATGCAGAAAAAGGCATTTTCTCTGCACAAGCGAAGGGGCTCCTTGGATGGAAACCGCTTAAAAGCAAGAAACTCCACTCAAAGAGTGAAAAAGCGGTGAGTAAAGCGTGAAAAGTGAGGAGCGGCAAAAATTGCGTGTGGTCTGGGACACTTACGAGAGAGAGAGAGAGAGAGAGAGGGAGAGAGAGGGAGAGAGGGAGAGAGGGAGAGAGAGAGAGAGGGAGAGAGGGAGAGAGGGAGAGAGAGAGAGAGAGAGAGAGAGAGAGAGAGAGAGATTAAACATTTATTGACACCGTGGGATATGACCCCGTATGGCGTGGATGATATATACATTTGAGTGAACAACGTGAATAAATTTTGTGAACGCAATAGTGATAACAATTTGTAACAATTTGTGGACTTATTATAACTAAGATTTTGAAGCGCTATTTACATTGATTTTGATGTTGTTACAATTTTGTCTCACGATGTATATA
>JAWWMK010038005.1:0-12375 GCA_035047105.1 Galeopsomyia nigrocyanea
ACTTCGTGATCCGAAACGTTGACTTCTAGTTAATAAAATCTGCTCCATTTAGATAATTTGAGTTAATTCTCGTCACATCTTTTTTACCCTCGTTGGTTGGAGCATCTCGAAAGAGATTCATCATAAGTGAATTTTTTTTTAAATATATTTGACACGCTTTTAAAAGTCAATGTTAGGAAATGAAACTTTGAATACCTGAGAGTACTGCAACCCATTGAGTATAATTATAATTTGTGCTTAATACTTTGTTTCTTGGATTTTTCATGATCCTTTTTTTCAGAACTCTATTTCATTATCCGCTGGATCGGCTGGATCTGGAAATTTCACTAACGATTTATATAAAACGCCTCACTTGACTAGTTTTCGCGCGGCGAGAATGAAATACTAGGCGAATCGTAGTCACTTTTAGTATTTTATAGTTTCATAGATAAGATATAGTTATCATCAATTTTTATTATGTAAAGATGTGATGCATTTTATTGCATGCATTTTTTACGATAAGATTAACATACTCAACAGTTAAACAATTTTTCAAATAATTAAAAGGAGAAAATCAGGTTATTGATCAGCCATCAAAATTTACATGGGCATAAAACGAATACCTTGATAGAAGTCTCTCTTCGAGTCTAGGAAGAAACTAGTAAAAATATATTTATTACATTTTAAATAACTTGGTTTGAAATTTGAAAGAAGTACATAATGTAAGAAATATATTATTATACTTACAATTTTATTATTTTTACAAAAATAATATTGATATCTTATAAGATACGTTAAAGCAGTCCATATAAATCACAGTTTAATGTTTTATTGGGAAGTAAACATTATCGCATTATTATTGTGTAGCATCTGGAACTTGCAAATTGATTGATTCAACAAGTTTTTTTAACTTCATACAGTATTCGTGTAGTTTTTATTTTTCCTAGACCTATAATCTACATATAATTAAATCTTTTACAATTCTTTTTCATATGCGATCTTTCGTTATTTACAAACTCGCCGCTGATATTTACAAGTTTTTAAGTATATTACAGTTACAGTGATACAAGATAAAACCTTATATTATAATACAATAATTACAGTTATATAAATATGTACAAATGATTGAAATGGAATGATTACTTTAAAAAAAAACGTATCACGCAATTTCATCAAAGAGCATAATTCTTGTCAAATTTATATCTGACATGGATAAGTATTGAAATAAATTATAGAGAAATAAAATAGACGGATGACACGATTTTTACATGTATGTATGAGTATAATTTCTTCTTAACTGTTGGTTAACTTCTCTTGAATTTCTTGAAACGTCTTACCTTTCGTTTCTACAATTAAAAATAACGCACATGGTACTCCTAATAATGCTAACACTGAATGTATCCAAAACGCGTATGCTTCACCAGCAGAGTCCACTATCGGCTGATAAGCTTTTGAAACAATAAATCCAAAGAAAGACACTGATAGAGTAGCTGCACAAGCAGCTACACTTTTTATATTTTCGGGAAACATTTCACTCAGCAATGCGCCAGGTACTGATCCATAGCCTACAGGATACGTAATTAAGTACAGTAGAATGGAACTCACTGGTAACCACTGCAGACTTTCTGCATCGAACTTCAATGTTAATAAGTAAAAATGAGTCCCTAATGCAACCAAAGCGATTGCAGTGCCAACACTCGATATTATTAATAAAATTTTACGTCCTAACTTATCAATCAAATTGAATGTCGCAAATGCTGATATGACAGTGATTATATTGGCATAAATAACACATTCTTCCGGTTTTATCAAATCAAACTTGGAGCTTTCAAATATAATTTGCATGTAAGTCATAATATTCATGTAACCAGCAATATGTGGAAGTGAAAATACTAACATAATCATAAAAATTGATTTCCTAACTACTGGTAACTTCAACTTGTTGAGTTTTTCCTTGAGACCTTCGCTGTTTGCCACAAAATTTATAACCTCGTCCAATTCCTTTTCCGAACTTGTCCCACGGTAAAAATTAATGGAAATCAGTGCAGCATCTCTATTATTCTTCTTAATTAAGTAGTATGGAGTATCGTCTAACCAAAAAAATAATAATATGCCAATAAAGCCTAAAGCTAGGTATATAGAAGCAGTTAACTTCATGTCTAAATATGTCTCAGCGATTGTTCCCAAGACACTTCCAAATGGAGAACCTATAATTGCTAATGAAATGAGACTGCCACGAATTCGCGCATCTGATATTTCACCCAGGTATAAAGAGAAACAACAATACAGCAAAGTGCAACCTATTCCTAAAATGAAGCGCGACACATAAAGCCACTCGACGGAATTCGCCGCAAGTAATAAGATCCAACTGATGCTTATGAGTGTATAAGTCATTAAAATCGTCCTTCTACTGCCAGCATATTCAACAGCCGTTGCTCCCAAAATAGCGCCTACGGCTGCTCCTATTGTCACCAAAGATGTCATCCAAGATATATCGTCCTTCGACGCATGTATTGGAGAATCTTCCTTTACTAGCCGAGCACTATTAGGTGATGCCCAGCCGATTCCAATCCCCACTT
This sequence comes from Galeopsomyia nigrocyanea, assembly GCA_035047105.1. Taxonomy (NCBI): domain Eukaryota; kingdom Metazoa; phylum Arthropoda; class Insecta; order Hymenoptera; family Eulophidae; genus Galeopsomyia; species Galeopsomyia nigrocyanea. The sequence continues at coordinate 2,559 of JAWWMK010038005.1, forward strand.
GTAATGCGAGCAGAAATACTAAAAAATTTACAGAAGTTTATCATTGCTATCAAGTACAAATAGAAGAATGCGTTAATATTCATATGATTACCTGAAAAGGTGGCAATCCATTGTACAAAGTTACTAGTTTTTGATTGATTACTTGGTTCGTGAGTCTCTTTCGCCATGCTCTTCATCTGGATAATTCAATAACGATTTACGTCGAACACCTCACTTGGCCAGTTATCACGCGAGAATAACAATGTGAGGTAAGTAGTAATCGCTATTTAATATTTTATAGTTTATTAGATAAGATAAAGATATCATTCAATTTTATTACGCAAAAGCGTGATGCATTTTTGTCGTGCACTTGCGTTTCTTGCAATGAGATTAGCACGCTTAAACATTTAACCCATTATTAACATTGCAAGGAAAGGATTAGGCTTCTTTAACGCGTAAGATTGTAACAAGATTTATTATCTCATTAGGTCATTGATCGGCCATCAGAATTTACATAGACGTATAAAACTAAGTCGTGAAAAAGCTCTCTTTTCGAGTTAAATAAATAAACTAGTATAAAGATATCTTTACTAAAATTTGAATAATGTGGTTTTAATCTATCATTCGAAGAAAAATTGATATCTAAATTTCTATAAAAATTTCTATCGCAGTATCACTTTTACAAAATTATTTTACAAGGACACTTTCATAGTAGCATGTTTATCTCTTGGAAATCTAATATTCTCCTTTTTAATTTGAATTGATATAAAAATATCTTTTCATGACTGAAAACAAATGACGTAAGCAAAATGATATGAATATCACCATTTAGATCCCAATCTCTTACTCGTACATACCTACCAAGTTTATGGAGTTGTAAATAATATATATGATTTTGATTATTTTACCAAACACCGTAAAGAGAAGCGCGCATATGTATTACAATATGTATGATTGAACATTACCAAAATCTACGTGTTTTTGTTATCGTGAAACATTTACAATCCATGCACTCGCCAGTTTTTTTCTGATTGTCAGTGAAATAATGTCGCGAATATTTGAATCTCTTAGTAAAAGTAGTACTGATGTAAAAGGTTCGATTCTGAAAATGATTCGCTCTCTTTCACTGAAATGCAATTTGTCAGAAAAAGTAGCGGATAATAAACACAAAATAATGAATTTACTGAACATAAAATAATGAAAAGACATTCACAAAGCACTGTTCATTTCGTTTGGAGTCGTTAAAATATACCGACAGTCGGGTAGTAAAATTTGCGTTAGAAAATTACTTAGCATCGCAATCCTTGTACAACATTCGTAAGCTATAGCCAACAAATCACTCTAAACGAGTTTAAACTTGACACAAGAATTAACGAAAAACTTTGATACAATAATAATAAAAAAATAAACTTAGAAATTCTTTAACGTATTAAAAATTAAAAGTTAAGAATTTTTGCAGCTGAACTTACTTGAAACTTATTAAAATAGAAATGGGGTTCAAATAGAATCCTTCCCATCCAAAACGTTATGAGCGAGATAGACTTCGTCGTATCCGAGTTGAGGATAGCGATGGAATGGCAGCAGCAAAGACTGCGACGAAAGCGAATATCTGCACGTGCGAGAATGAAGGTAAGTGGAAAATTGCTCGAAGCTTACAACGCAGTAAAAATATTATGCGCTTTGTAAAATGTGTGCGTCGACTATAGAAGCGCAATGACGAACAATTAATTTTTTATTTATCATATTCTATTGCAACTATTAATGAAAACACTATCAGTTATACTTGAATCAACTTCTTTATGACTTGCATGAACGTTTTTAAAATTATTATGTTCGATTCTATGAATTCTTGAAATTTATACACCTATAAAGTAGTTTCATTTCCTTTAATCGATGCTTATGTATGTATATCGTATTTCGAAGTACCGATGCTCATTGATGATTAGATCAAAATAAAAAATAGGAATATGTTAAATTAAAGAGACGGGGCCATGCGGTCTTTTTTATTTTTATTGACTACCCAATTTGAAGAACGAAAAATTAATTTTTCATCTGGCGACGTATACCACACGTGACACTCAAAATAAATTAACAGAACCGCGTGATATATATTATGCAGCTGACTAACACTACCACAACCAGCAATAAATAGGAAATAATTTGAACATTTATTTATGCACCAGGAAATTTCCAATTTTCTTAATAAAAAGTTTCCTTGATAGTATCATTGTGTCCTCAAATTATTGAAAATAACAGTCTTTTCCGCAATAATATTTTTTTTAATTTTCGTAGTTTTTTGTTGAACATTATTTTCTATTCGTAAATCAATTTTATACATATTGAATTCACCTTGTTTTTTCTTAATCTTGATTAATATCGGTCAAGTATAAAGTTCGAATACTTAATCATTGATATTTATTATTCAAGTGATCGTGCCGTTGCGTATTAACTATACGTTTGGTGATCAATAAATTTCATATCAACAACATTGCAGTATATAGTATTTTACTGGATTAGCTCAACGTTGTAAATTCTATCAAAAATTTTCCCACTACAATTCTAAATAAGTCTTGTCTGAAAGTTGGCAAAGCTCAAAATAAATAGTGACAGCTAAATAAATATTTTATTAAGAATAATTGTTTTATTAGTCTTACGTATGAAAGAGATTACTTATGTTAAACCGTTCAAACACACGATTAAGTAGCAGATTACTTCAGTAGCCTTGTACATGGCATGAATTTTTCGATGAAAAAATTAACGATGCAATCATTTTGAGAATAGTAAAGATTAGATAAAAAGTAAATATTTATTTGCAACGTGCATCAGTTTAAATGCAAGGCAGAACTCAACAATTTTTGAAACACCTCGAGCGATAAAAATATCAAGATGAATTTTTTTTTGACAATGAAGTAATTTCAATATGTTTTGGCGTTCTGTATATATTTCACAAACTATCGGCACTTTGAATTACGTCAGTGATAGTATAAATACTATTACACACAATAGTATAACTACTATTACACTCAATAGTATAAATACTATTAAACACGTAACTTTCGCACACCATTAATTTATTTAGAAAACTAAAAGTACGTTAAAAAAATTGATTGCGCGCAACTAGTAATATACCTTAAGTAAATAGCCTGTTCTGAGTACACTTCATAACAACTGCAGCAAATAAAACTCGTTTCAATTGTCACTGATAGTTTTGGATACGGGCGTAAGCGTGCATTTTATTACCTGGAAAAAAATCACAACGATGCGATAATAATGAAACAGCTGAGCTGCGAGCTTACGACTAATACGCGCGCGGCAAAAGTACGCGCGCTATGCGTCACGCGTGTGCTGTATCTCTGAGCTTATAATACACCTGCGCTTGTCGCGGTATGCAATACAGCTCTGATAGTACACGTACATATGTACGCGTGTATACGCGCACTCACACTTGCATCTTTTGGCGCGATTACGCTTCTCTACCTTACATCTACATCTCTCTTTCTCGGAAGCTGTCAAGCTCCATCTGTTCCTTACTGATTAGCGTTATGATTTAAATATTGTTATAGCAGTTAATACATAATATAATGATCTAGTCTTCTCTGGTACTTGTTATTGCAGTTGCATGCATAACTGTACTGTGCTTTTAATTCATATCAAAAAATGATGATTTTTATGGCAAATTTATGATTCAATACTTTTTACCTATTATTAAGGGCAATGAATGTTAATAGATGTACTGGATTATCCGGTGATATGATTCGTAGTCAAACATGTATAATATTATGTTAGGTACACATCACTGGATGTATCACTATTTTTATCCCATATCATTATTGCGAAGATATAATTCGCTTTGAACTGTATCAGTATAAAGTTACGAGTCAACTTTGGCGAAGATAATTTTGAAATTGTGAAAATATTGAAGGTTATCGAATCTAACATGACTGAGAAACGTGCACACGTACATACCTACACATGGATATATTTCATAAAAATGATGAATTTTCAATGAGCACGTTTCAGTTCCATATTACGTGTAGAAGTTTCCAATGTGTTAAACTGACTGATCCGAGGTTTACTTTAAGGAAGCAATAAATATTAATACAAATCAATCTGTATAGCCACTACTGTAGAGGTTGAGCTTTCAAGAAATATGCAAATAAAATAATCTAGACAACTTTGATTATCACGGTGAGTAAACATTTTATTCGGAATATCCAAAATTATACTGTTGACATAAAATCATATGAAATTCATTGAAAAAAAAAACATGTCTGTTATGTAATGAATCTGTTTGATACCAATTAATATCTTCAACGAAATAATTACCATAGATACACTGTTTTTAAATGTTATAATTCAATTCAAAAGTTTTTTTTTGTAGGGAATGTTTTTATTTCAGCATCGGCATTCATTTTTAATGGCAACAACTACAACTGCTCCGCGCAAATTAAGTAGCCACTTTTCTTACGTGAATTTCACGATTTTTAATCTTATACTTTTACATGATACACATTTCTCTGTCACTACGCCGTATTTCAAAAGAAAAATAGTTCACTTATACCCAAGACGTGCAACAAATTAAAGACATTCAACCGAAAAGTTGACGAATCATCATTGTCACTATAAAGTCAACACCACGTAACGCGTAAATAGATAGCGTTTCTGCTATAGTGAAGCTACCGGCCAATTTTCCATTTACCTCCTCTTCTCATTCCCGCGCGTAATATCCGCAGTCGGCAATCCTTGCTGCTATTGTTTCATTCTGTCCTCAACATTGAATCAACCAAGTCTACCTTGCTTTTAAAGTCTCTGGCAGAAAGCTTTCTGCTTTGGACTTTCTAAAAATAAACAAAACTAATGTAAGTTTCAGTGTCAGTTTTCTTGCGAATTAACTTTTAATACTTCGAAACAATGCCAAGTATTTAGCTTCTAATCGATGTCTTTCTTAATTAACCTTTTTCATTGCTCTGATTAGTATCACTCTGCAAGTAAATTTTGCGCGCATTATAATTTTTGTTCTATCTCACTCTATACAAAAAAAATTAAAGATGCCTTTTGTAATTGCAGCCTTGGACAGGTGATGTTACAATAAAAACGCGGAAGTAAGCTTAACAACGAAATAATTTTGTTCACTGTTTCTAATTCACACTTTCATCGCCAACCAAATTCAACATCAATGAATTCAAATGTTAGTTACGTTCCAATATGATTACTTAAGTGCAAAATAATTTCACTGAAATTACTTGATAATCACAATAGTTTACAGATTTTCACACTGAAAAGAAATATTATCATTATCTCGTTCAACAGCCAACAAAGTATGCGATCTTCTAATTTCACGTGAGAATTAAACTGTATTTCTTACATCAATTATCGAGTATAATAAACAAGAAAATGGAAAACCAGCAAGAGGAAAGTAATAATTCAAAAAGAAGCAATCTCGTACAATGGATCGCCACGTTCTCAGGTATTTATCGCGTTTACATAACTGCATCGAATTTCGACTATGATAAAAATTCACACGAATGTTCAGTATTCATGCTCGTGCTGCAAATGGGAATTGGAATTGGCTGGGCATCACCTAATAATGCTCGATTACTGTCCGAAGATTCTCCGATACAAGCGACACCATCCGATATATCTTGGATGGCATCGCTGATAAGCATTGGATCAGCTGTAGGTGCAGTTTTGGTAGGAACTCTCATCGAATTCGTAGGTACGCGAAAAACAAATATAATATCTTTGCTGCTGATGGGCATCAGTTGGCTATGCTTACTACTCGCAAGCTCCATTATATGGATTTTAGTATCACGACTGATTTTCGGAGTAGCCGTGGTCGTATTGTTTTGCTGTTTCTCCATGTATTTGGGTGAAGTTTCGGATCCACGAATTCGCGGTTCTTTGATTGCGTTTGGAGCCATAGGTAATCCCGTGGGAATCGTAATGGGAATAATTACCGAGACGTATTTGCAAATGAAAGTGACTTCTTCCATATATCTGGTATTGACCTTGGCAAATATATTGTTGTTCTTTTGGCTGGACGACACTCCGTATTATTTGGTGAAAAAAGGTCGTAAAGAGGCGGCACAAGTATCTTTAGCCTTTTATCGTGGCGCAAGCTCGGACAAAGAATTGAAAGAGATTATGGATTTTGTGGATAACAGCGAAGGTTTCAAAGACAAGCTCAAAAAGTTGAAGCTTCCAGTCGTTAGACAATCAATTTTCGTGATTATGCTCGTATTTGCACTTCCGCAGCTCGGTGGTTTCCAGAACGTTATGTTTTACATGGAGACCATATTGAAAAGTGCGCAATTCGATATGCTCAAGCCGGAGGAATGCGTTATTTATGTCAATATCATCACAGTTATAGCGGCACTCTCGACGTTTCCTTTGATGGACAAATTGGGACGTCGAATTCTATTGATCATTTCGAGTGTCGGCACAGCGATAGCTCTGTTCGCGTTGGGATTGCATTTTTATTTACTTACGTTGGGCTACGACCCGAAAGATCTACAATTGTTACCGATCTCATCTATCGTCATGTACTTAATCACATATCCTATAGGCTATGGGTCGGTGCCTGGAGTATTGTTGAGTGAAATGTTTCCCGAAAATATCAAAAGCATTGCAGTTTGCGCTGCAAGTTTGTCCGCGAGTTTCTCGGGATTTATAGTTGTGAAGGCTTATCAGCCGGTGATAGATTTGGTTGGGGAAGCTTACGCGTTTTGGATACATTCTGTTTTGTCGATCATAGGAGTTCCTTGCACGCTGTTTCTGATTATGGAAACGAAAGGAAAGTCATTCCAAGAAATTCAAGATCAGTTGAGTAAGAAATAGGTAGATTCGTTGAATGCATTTTGGTGAAAAAATTGATAACTTATTTTTAGATGTAAGGTGTATATACAACATCTTTGTTAGGTATGAACTTAATATTTAGTCAAATATTTGAATAGTGACAAATAATTAGACAGTATAAAATCGATGCGATGATTGGACTTGAATAAAATTGGAATTGATTAAAAGACCTTAAGTATATAAAGTATAACAACGTCAATTGAATAAACAATTAATGAAGTTGCTTTATAAAAAAATGTACTTTGTTTATTGTATTACGTGTTACATTATATAGTTTTTAAGTCAATTTTCATATTGTAAGATTCTCTTTTATTATAGAGTAACAGTTTAATTATTGAAATGTATTCGCAGATCTGACAGTATTAGTTACAGTATTACACTTCTGCCCAAAAGATTGTATTTGACAGCTTGTTCCTGAAGCTGTCTATACCCATAGATTATATGTTTCGTAAGGTGTATAAATTTTATGTGAAAATAAAATTGTAGCATGTACGAGATAAGCAAGAATTCTTTTCATTCTTTGAACATTCATCAAATAAATTATAAAGAATTGCAAACAATTTTAGCATAAATAGCGAATGCGATTACTACCTCTCTAATTCAATCTAAACTAACAAAAATAAGTGCAACTTCTTATTGCGTAAGTAACGCCATGCATCCTTTAAACCCTCTTCATTTCTTTTAATAGCATCAGAAACATCCGTCACGCTGAGTAAAAACTATATGCATAATTTAGCTTGTAATACCATTCACAATTAAATGTAAGTTATGGCCAAATAACGCGCGCGCGTAAGAGAGAACTCGTCCGCCTTGTTGACATTGAATTTTTTTCTCTCTCACAGTAACTCGCTCATTCTTCGCTTCTATAGTGACCTCGCAGGCAGACGCTAATACGCCTAGCAAACGGTAATTTTGGGGTCACGACCTACTTAGTCGCGCCGACGCCCTTAGATCAAGTACACTCACCGGCCGTGACACGAGCCGAGTTCTCACGTGCTTCGCAATTGGCAAGTGTGAGTGTGTGTACGTGTGTATATATATTTATATTGCGCGAGCCGGTAGCCACTAGCGCCTGACACTAATATTGTTTTGTATATATGGTTTTCTGAAGGCTTCGTTATTTATTTTTTTTTTTGGGTGACGGCTATCGTTAGTGGCCCAGTAACCTCATTAATTGGTGTCGTCCAATTGTTCGAATATTCATAGGCAGGAAATAGACAAATTATACAGTCTTATTCACTGGGCTAATATCGTAAGAAATTACGTGTGTGCGATACTTTATTCTGTTTCAGATGAATTGGATAGTGATTATAAAACTTCAAGTACGCAAGAATATGAAAAAAGGATTGTAAAAAATGATTGACGTAGTAAATAATTTATTTCGTTTGTTTATGATACTACGGTCATTCTGAAAGAATTCATAACAAGATTATTGTTCACTACTGTATAAAAAAAAATGTAATAAAAATACCCTGATTACTGTTGACTTTTCTTTTAAACGAGATCAATAATAATTTGCAATCAAATACTACTTGAAAAAAAAGTATATTTCTAATTTGAAAACAAAATTCGTTCGAGCGATAAAATAAAAGTCGGCATATAATGGGAATAACAAAAAGATTAAGGTGTGAATTTACTTAGGCATAATTCAAGCAAAAATTACCGTGAGAAGTATGTAAATTTGAAAAACCTCGCTTATTACGCATGTATATCTGTAGAAAAGATGTAGTTCAAGGGTATCTCATTGTAACACAAATCAGTCGAAGTCACTTCTTCGATTTTCTTCCAAAATGTTGTGCGCGCCTATATGTTGAAAATGACAGGGGGAGCATTGAATGTCGTTTACCATCGATTACGAATATCAAAATGTAGAACTCGACGGCTACCAAGGTGAGCCTTCGAAAGAAAAAAAAATCTGTATAATTTTTTTTTTCGGGATTCAACGCGAAGAAAGAGCATGGCGCCGGAAGACGAAGGGCGAAACCTTCGAGTTATAAAACACGGATAATAAAATTTAACGACGCGCGTGTGTGCTTCGTTTTTAACAAGATCATGCGCAAGCTGGGGGCAACATCTGTATCAGTATATATACGCGTGGATTACTTTGTTTTTATATTTATCGTTGGATTAGATTTGTTTTTGACGATCACTTTGTCACGAGCGCATCTCTTACGCTTTTTAGCTTTTAATTGCCCAGTAATTGTGATTTATTTAAAAAAAAAACTTGGAATAATTCCATAAGATTATTCAAAGTAACGGACATTTCTCTTATATTTATTTTATAAATACTTAGCATTGCGACAAATAAAATCAAAAGTAATAAATCATTTGAAAATTATAGTCATTTAAAAAGGCAAAGTATTGATTATCAATCTTAATTAAATTTATGGTCCAATAAAAAATCGGAAATCATTTGTTTGATATTATTTGAGAATTTATTGTAATCATCAATGCTAATGAATAATCTTATCTTACCGTAAAATTTATTCGAAACAATAACTATTTTATCAATTGTAATTAAAATATCTTTTGACCTGTATTTATTCGTATCCAAAGATTGATCACGATGTTATCTGATAAAAATTTGTTGAAAGTCTGTCATTCAATAGACACGCTGAATTATTTGCAGCTGTATTGAATATAAACATGAAAAAGAAGTATTCTAGTTGAATTCCCCTCAGGATTTTTATATTGGAAATATTTTTTATGACATACATGTTAGTCTAAAATTTTTCATTGTTCGCATCAGAATTTTAAATAAAAAATAGTTCAGGTTTGAAATTTCCTGCACGATTTCTATAATAACAACAATTATAACAAAGTAGTAAATTGTGCTATCATAGGATCAGCTTCATAGAAGTAGATTGAAGAGGTCACGCTTTTGACATACTTATTTGTAGACGCGTTGTTGGAATATACATATGAAATAACTTAGTTTCTCGTGAAACAAAAATCAATCGACTTGTAGAGAGCTCGGTAGAGA
>JAWWMK010038016.1:0-12375 GCA_035047105.1 Galeopsomyia nigrocyanea
ACATATATTTTTTTCAGATTTTTTCGCTCAAAATTAACTTCTTAAAGTCATTTTTTATGAAATTTTTTATAAATAAAATGTTTATTTATAAATAAAAATAGATCAAATCTTGTCAACATATTGAAATTTTTCATCCCTTTCAGTAACATAAATTTTCCACTGCGTTTGGTTAAAAAATATTAAGTTATTCTATTAAAAATCCTTAAACCACCCCCCGGTGACCAAAACTTTGAGGGGCTGTCTCACCCCCTAAAATGCTTTTTCCGCAGATAAAAAAAACACGTGTGTCATATTTTTTAATATTCTACAACATATCAAAAAAAGACTGAAATCGGCCAGGGACACCTGGGGTACCTTCCTTGTCAGCACCAGCTGCGGGCCGCGTGGAGTGTGCGCTTGTGAACATTGCGGATGATAAGAGCAGCAAGCCCGATGTTTTGTGAAATGACGGCAGGATGTTTCTCCTCGTAGGACAAAAACATGTTCTGCAGTCGGCCACCAACTCGGAGAACTCCATGCTCATCGAGGAAAGACATGCAGAGGCGCAGGGTGTATTTTTTTTAAGTGGCTGTCCCTTGCACAAGTAGCTGAGCTCCTTCGCGAAGTGCTCGTTCTGGAATGATCTGCGGCACATCCTTGGATAAGCTTTGGAGAGTCAGCCACCTGAAGACGTAGGTAAAAGCATGGGTGAGCCTGCTAAAAGTAGAGAATTGAGAGATGTAGGCGTCAAAGGATCTCTCGTTGAAGTGAGCGCAGTGCAGAATTACTGCTCGAGGGGAGCGTTTCTCAAGTTTCTACGAAATCTCAGTGACTGAAGGAGTCCAGTCACTCCAATCCTCGCGGAGCCAAGGTGGGTCCTGCCGCCAGAGAACGAGAGCTCGCAGCAGTTGTGGAGAGAGACCTCGTGAAGCACAATCCGCTGTATTGTCCTTCGAGCGCACGTGTATCCAACCCACGTTTGGGAGAGTGGTATGGATCTTGCTCACTCGATTGGCCACGAATGTAGTCCAGCGCGAGGGATGGCCGCACAGCCACGCAAGCACCACCGCAGAGTCTGACCAGCAGATCGTCCTTGCTGGCGCCGGAGAGAGCCGAGGGGAGAGAGGCGCGATAAGGCGAGTGACCAGTAGAGCGCCGCACAGCTCGAACCATGACAGGCTGACAGTCTCGATTGTCGCCATCTTGGTTTTTGCGATGATCAGCGAAGACGTCCAGTCGGGCCTTCAGGCCCATCACTGACAAAATAAAAAGCTACAGCGTAGGCTCTCTCAGAAGCGTCGCCGAAGCCGTGCAGGAACCATTTTGACTGCGTCGAGGAGCCGAAGAACCTAGGAACTATGATCGGGTCGATTTCTGGGAGCTGCTCGCAGAAGGTGTCCCATTCCGCTTTTATCGCCTCGTCCAGCAGCTGATCCCCAGCTGTTGGATGAGCATTTTTGCTCTGATAATTACTGGTCCCAGCCATCTTATAGGGTTAATAAACTTCGCCACGACGGAGAGAAGGCTGCACTTTGTCGCGAGCGCTTCTTCTGCTACTGGATCTACCTCATAGTAGAAGAGGTCGAGAGCAGGTTTCCAGTGCAAACCCAGCGTAGGAACTACGTCGTCTTCGGAAAGCTGGAGATCCTGCGTAGAGACTTTGGACAGATCCCTGAGGATGGCAGCATCATTGACCGACCACTTGTCGAGCTCCATCCCAGCTGCGCGCAGAATGCCAATGAGCTGCTCTCTTGTTTCCAGAATTTCCTCGAGCGAGTCAGCGCCTGCAAATGCGTCGGCGACGTACATGTGCTCTCTCAGCACCAGAGCGCCACGGGGAAAGCGCTCCTCTTCATCTGACGCCAGCTGTTGCAGCGCTCAAATGGCTTGGTAAGGCGTACACGCTGTGCCGTATGTGACGGTGGTCAGCCGCAGATACTGGATGGCTTGGTCGAGTGCGTCGCGCCACAGGATGCGCAGCCAGTCACGATGCTTCGGGTGAAACAGAAACTACCGGAACATTTTTACAATGTCGGTGGCGAACGCATAGCGAAGAAAGCGCCACCGCGCGAAGATAACAGTAATATCTGTCTGCAGCTTGGCACCAGATAGATAGATAGATAGATAGATAGACCTTTATTTGAATAAGCAAAATTATAAAATCTACACACTTGTAACATAACATTATTTACCTATTACAGATTCAGTTTAATACATGTTTTGATTATGGAATATCTAATATATAGTTTTTTCATCTATAAACATATGTACACTTCGTTATGTCAGCCATAGCCAAGAACAGAGAAAACACACTATCAAGTTTAATCTACTTTAAGCAAGACTCGATTGTAGTCACGCAGTAAAAATAATGAAGGTCAAGATAATGAGCCACGTTAAGACTAGCGAAGGGTGATAACAGATGCGACTTTCAGTCGTCAAGGTATACGGTTAATAACCATGCTAAAAAGAAAAATTCTAATAGCCGAAAGCTCCCGCAACCGTTGACAGCGCTACGGATCCAGGTCCATGAGGTGCTGGCGCATCGCCCTCTTGAATGCAGTCAGTGACGATATACAGCGTAAAGAGGAAGGGAAACAGTTCCAGAGGCGCGCACCAATGACCTGGAAAGATCTAGCACCGGTCTCAGTGCGTACCTCTGGCCTCTCACCCATACCAGAGAAACTAGGCTTATATTCAGTGAAAAAATCTGAAATGGATTTTGGTTCGCGCAATTTTACAATCCTATACATCATAAGAGAAGTGAAGGTGCTCCTGCGCGAGTCGGAGCGCAACCAGCCCAGCTTCTTCCTATAGGGGGTTATGTTTTCATCCCTCGTAACACCAAATATATACCTCACACATGAATTACTCAGTCTTTGTAGTCTAATCGGTTGTTCTAGTGGAGCATCCAGGCACACAACAGCACAATAGTCTAAGTGCGGTTGAACCATGGACTGTACTAGTCTTGTCCTAAGCTGCTGGGTGGTACAGACCCTATTGAAACGAAGGACATACAATGCCCTATTGACTTTTTTGTTCACCAAATCCATATGCGGTCTCCATGTTAAATTGCTATCCAAAATCACACCGAGGCTAACAACCTCGTCACTGAAGGGAACGAAGACTCCGCCCTGCACCTCAACACCAGCGCACCGTGTGCGCCTTACCAAGCATTCATATCATTAATTTCATTAATGTTCCTTGTCGAACCACAAATAATTGCCTTTGTCTTGCCGGCATTGAGGTGCAGGCCGGAATCCTCCGCCCACTCAGAGATTAGTTGTACGACCGTGGGCAGCTTATCAATACCCTCCCGCAGCTCTTTTTTTGTCGTATGTAAGTAAATCTGTAGGTCGTCCGCGTAAAGTATATGTTGTACTCCATGTCCATTCAGTACACACTGCAAGTCGTTGACGTAGAGGCTGAAAAGTAAAGGCCCCAGGACAGACCCCTGTGGAACTCCTAGATTGGTTTCAATCCAACTCGATTCTCCATTTTTGGAGATAACCTTCTGGATGCGACCTTATAAATATGATTTGATCCACAGGAGAGCTCCCCTGGAAAACCCTAGTGAGCAAAGCTTACGTAGCAGTTTAGAAGGTGCGATGGTGTCGAATACTTTGCTAAAATCGTAGAGTAATAGTAATGTCACCTTCTTTTTGTCAACGGCTATGCGAATGTCGTCTGTAAGTTTGAGCAACGCCGTCTGCGTGCTGCTGTACTTTTTGAATCCTGGCTGGAGGGGATCAATTTTATCGTTTTTATTAAGATACTCCATGATCTGGTCATGGGCAAGTTTCTCGAGTACTTTAGATAGGAAGTAAAGCAGTGCAATCGAATGAAAGTTCGCGGCTGTTGATGGTGTGCTGCTCTTTTTCAGAGCAATCAGCTGCGGTTGCTTCCAAGCACCTGGGAAAATAAAGAGTTGTAAACGGCCACAAGATATTCACCTATGACCGGCAGAGCTTTTGCGACCAGCTTGTGGGGTATGTCACCTACTCCTTTGGTCTGCGAGAAAAAGTGAGACACCGCAAAGACTGCATCATTAAGACTTACCGGTTTAAATGAAAAATCGGCCTCGTTTGTGGCCATTATAGCGTCCATTGCGTCTTTAATGTTCTCGAAAGGAGAGATGGAGACCCCTGCAAATTGATCGTTCAGCTCACCCGGTCTGAAGCCGTGAAGCTCCCCCTCCTTGCCCTTTGGTAAGAGACCAAGCTTGCGTATTTCCTTCCAAATGTTCTTTTCCTTATCAAGAGCGTCTGAGAGATGTTTGTGTAGGAAGGAGTTACGCTCTTGCTCAATGCGTTCATCAACCTTATTGCTGAGCCGAAGAAACTCGTCCAAGAGATCCGCACGCCCAGTGCATTTATAGCGCATGTACGTGGCGTTACGCTTATCAACCAGTTTCTTTAGCTCTGGACCAAACCAGGGAGCATATTTTTTCGGAGGGCAAACCGTTTTCAAAGGCGCCAATTTATCTGAAGCTAATTTTAAGTTTTCATTTAATTTTGAAATAGCACCCTCCAGATCGGATTCTATAGAAACAATGGACACGCAGTCACAACGCGAAAGCAGCTCCGCAAGTGATTGCGGGCAGATGTTATTGTAATCCCTGTAAGAGTGTGAACTCTCAACAGGGTTGGGCGTGAGAATATCGATAGTGACATCGATAACAGCATGTTTTCCAAATGTGGGCATCCATTCATTCTTATAATCCGTCAGTACGTCCGTTTCGTCCGTCATAAAACGTCTATCCATGTGTGAGAAGTCGCGGTACGGTGTGCTGGTCCGTGCTGAACTACCTGCAGAGACAGTTCTGCAGACAGACGCTTGATGGTGTTAGCGTCAGCACATCCCGACAACAGGTCTGCGTTCAGATTGCCCATTATGATTTTATGACTGTAGTCACTACATAATTCTCGCAACGTGGTGAAGAGGCTGGCATCCTTCTGCAGAGTCACCCCTGGTGGTCTGTAGATGACACCAACCAAAACTGGAGGAGAGTTACCCCATTCGACGCTGCAAAATAAATATTCAGGTACACCTGGCTTGCCTGTGTCTTTGAAGACGCCAATCTTTTAACCTTTGATTCATTGCGTACGAATAGGGTCACACTCTTTCCACGTTACGATCATTTCTCAATACCGAATATCCATCAATCTGAACGAGACAGTCATCGACAACAGGTCCCAACCACGACTCCGCGGCAGCAAAAATATGGTATGGTATGAGAATCCTCCCTCAGCCAGAAATAAGCGCAGCCTCTCAATTTGAGCCCTAATTGAGTTCACATTGAGAAACCCCGCCTTAAGGAAACCTCCCCCCTGTCTGTCACATCCCGCGAGCGAGGATAGTCAGGGCATCGACCCCGATCCACCTTCCTGCCCAACCCCTTGACCTGATACCTCATTCTCGGTAGAATCACCCCCTTTTCTCTCGGGGTTACTGAGCGGGCTTTTCCGGCTGGGTTGCGGCATATACGCCGTTTGAATGGCTTGCAGATCAGATCCCGGCGTGAAGACGTGCGCAGGCTTGCCGGTTCGGCGTCGAGCCAGGAATCGTCCACCGGCATGCCAAATATACCTGAAGCCAAGCCGCCTTGCAATCGGCTTCAGGATTTTGAAAGTTTCAAATTTCATTCGGGGCAACACTTCGTTAATAAATATTTTCCTGCTTGGCATGACGGCCGCCGACTCCAGACTCAGCGCCTCTTTTTTAATATCACTGGTTGTTAAGTAGTTACCGGCGAGCTTGCGATTGGCTCGCATCACCTCCCCCACCATACTACCGTCACATAGTTTAACAATGCAAGAGGGCAGCATGGGCCGCGACTCCGAGTGCGCCCCCGCATCCCCTGCACTCCCCCTTCCCGGCGAGGGCCGCGGCTGCAGGACTCGAACTCCGACAACGTTCTGCCTCTCCAAGGCAGGATGAACGACGCTGAGAGCTGCATGGGCTATCTCAGTCAATGCCTCCGAGGAGGGTTGACAATTCTCTTTCAAAATACCGTGTACCAAAATTTCGGAGCTTACAGCACCATCGTCACCAAAGCCAGAGTCTCCACAACCAACACTCACCCGAGAGGGCGTCCGCACTGTCAAGGATGTTGGCTCGCGGACGCCGTCAGCAACAGCAACGGCTGCTGTAGGCTTATTGACACCGATGTCACGGAATCGCGCTGCGTCACAGTTGTTCGTTGTGTCGTTCCGTCGAGCGCCCTGTATGGTCAAGGCAAGCACCAATTTCGCGCTTATTTCTTTATTGCTTTCCACGAGCTGGTCACATTTGCTATGCAACTCGAGCATGCTCGAGTTTTGTCGGCTAACCATACTCTCAAGTGCCAGGATCCGCTCCGTGGTCGCATTGCTTGTTTCGACCGCAGATGACCCAGCGCTCGAGGAAGCACACTCGCGGTTCAGACCCCGGTTCAAGAGAGCATGGAGCCCATCAATCAGCTCGTGGAGCATGTTTAGCTGGCTGTAAATCAGTTGCAGGGCGCTCAGCGGAATCGGCACATTCTTGGCGGCTGGAATCTCCGGTGTGCCCAGGAAAAGCTCGTCAATCCGGGAACGCTCAAAATCATGCCTCGAGATGTCACCTGTCGCGGATGTGCGCTGCTCGATGACATTCAGCCCCTGAACGCACGCTGCCCTCCCTTCACCTCTGACGGGGGTAACAGGCGCCTGCATGTCTGCAGCCCAGTCACCAACCTTGTCAGGAGTGTCAGGCGCCTAAGTCTCCGTTGCCCGTCCGACACCTACAACAGCAGATCTGGCGAGCGCGTCGGTGGCAGCAGCTGAATGAGCTGGCGCGCTGTGCGCAGTCCGCGACTGGAGCGCTGACTTGGTGTTTGGCGGCGCTCCCGTACCGGCCAGCCTTAGAGTACAGTTGGCAGTCTCTCTCACCTTTGTGCTCGATGCCGGCGTACTCAGCTCCGATGGAGTTGGGCTGATGGCTGCTTTGCTGGATGATTTAGCAGGTGGTAGGGTGGGTATGCTGGACGTTCTCTTTGGGCCTGACGGTTGAGGCTGAAGCGGGGGTGTTACGTTGCCACTCGGTGCAAGTCCTGACTTCTTTGTTGATGGTAAAACCCCCGTAGTAGGGCTGCATTTCTTGCAGACTCGGGCGCTCTTTTTGTCCGAGCACTTCGAGTGGCATTTTCTTCCGCACTGTGAGCATGAGCCCAGTGGTCACGTTCCTGCCTCACCGCAGGCGCTGCATGTGTTGTTCTCCATGCTCGATCACTGTGGCTCACCTCAAGTTTCAAACTCCCCGCCAAGAGATCTCGTATCAGCACAGCAGCAAGCGAGCGAAGGTGGTGCCAACCTCTGACAGCCAAAGCCTGACAGGATGCTTCGCAGCTCTCCTAATCTCTCACCACCGTAGCAATATTCAGAACGGTTTCCCTGGCTAATTAAAAAGGAGCCGTGCAGTAAATGCTCCTTGCGCTTGGAGCCTGCGGGAGGCCGATATTTCTATAACAATAAAAAGACTCACACAAGATCTTGAGTGCCTGGAAATCACAGTATTTGAGGAGCGATGTGACTCGCGTCCGACTGCTACAACTTACCGCGGGAGAGACCAACGTGCAGGTGATCGTTGAGAGAGAGGCCGGCGTCTGCAGCCTACGAGGCGTTGAAAACTACTCGGATTTTTGCGGGAGCCATCCTTCTTGAACACGGCGTGATGAGGGATATAGTAGTGATCTCGACTTTCAATCTCGTCGTTTGGAACTGACTCCATATGCTCCAAATCCTGATACTCGCGCATAAATGCTGCATAAGCCTGGCGCTCTTCCGGTCTTCGTTGAAAACGTCGCTCAGCGCTGAAGTTTTTTGCGATCTGCAACGAACCTGGGAAAGCTGGTTGTTGAGAGAACGGCAGTCTCACCACGTATCTGCTAGTTGAATCTCGAGTGAAGGTGCAAGAGAAATGCTTCTCGCACTCCTTCTCTGCGGCAGAAAGGGCTGGCGAGCTGGGTACCTCCTCGATCTCCCAATATCTGCGCAGATCCTCGTGCAGATCGCAGCAGCTTGTCGTAGAGATATGACAGCGAATGACGTGCGCTGCAGGCGCGGCGGCAACTGCTGCAGGGCCAGTGAGCACCCAGCTCAGGACAGTATTTTGAGCTATGGGCTCATCCATTGCACCTGTTTGCATGGATGAATAGGTGAAAGACGTCCGCTCCCAGCAGGCAATCGACTCCTCTGAGAACGAAGAACTTCGGGTCAGCTAGCTGCAGTCCCTCTATATGACTCCACGATCGCGACAAGACCGCATCAGCAGGCAGTAGAGAAGTGAGTGTTGGCAAGACGAGGGCGGAGAAATGAAACCGGAAGATGTCACTGCGCGTTGACATCAGAACCGCATCCACTTCGCTTACAGCTTTGGCTGCGGCTGAGCCATTAATCCTACTGACCAGAATGCAGGAGCACCTCTTCTTCAGGTCCAGTGCTTGTACTACTCGTTCAGCCACAAACGTTGCCTCCGATGCTGGATCTAACAGAGCGCGCACCAGGAGCGTTTGGCCAGTTGAGCTCTTCAAAACCACTTGCGCTGTGGCCAGTGATTAGATGGAGCTCTTGAATGACATGAGAAGACGTGATGGACTAGTGCTGCTGTCAGAGCTCCAGATGACGAGCTTGTAGTGTCGGTTGACATTGACAGCTTGTCAGAGTGAAGGAGAGAGTGATGTGACTGATCACACTGATCCACCCTGCATCTCTGAGTTGATGGGCAGGAACCAGCATCATGATTTGGTCTTAAAGAGTTGTAGCACAACTTGAATTGCTTGACAAAGCCTCTCCTTTGATCCTGACTGGAGTTCTGAAACGTGGTGCAATAGCTGATTAAGTGTTTACCCTTGCACAGCGTTTCTCAACTTTTATTTCGTATTTTGGGTAGTAGAAGTAGTGTTTGATTTTTTTCGCATAGTAATCACGCTTTGATGGGATTGTGAGAAACATGAATACCTGCAAATAATTCACAAACTAATAATAAATAAATTAATACTTGCAATGATTCTTCCAAGCATCTGTTCTATTCTATGATTTCGTTATTGAAAGACGAAAATTTTGAGCTATTGCACGCGTCTGAGAGTGACTTTTAACCAAAGATACAGCTTGTCAAAGAAATTTTAGTCTGTGGAGAAAATCAGCCCTCTCCTAAGAATGCAATGTTAATTTCTTTTATCTCAAATTTTTTTACCGCAAACTCACGACAACTACGAAATTGAATCCCTTTTTCAAAATCAAAATATGAGCTCATAATAAACACATTTATACGCAGAAAATTTTTAGTATTTTTCTGAATATAAGAATTTCAAGTTTCCGTGTCCGAAGTAAGTACATTATGTACCAAGGACGCAAAGGATTCTTTTTTTGGACCGAAAGTGCAAGTACAGTACAAATGAGGGCAAGCTAATACAAGGCCAAGCCGAGTACGTTGACCAGCCGATGATGAGTACGGCAAACACCCGACGTCGAAAGATCCCCTTTGAGCCCATGCGCTAACTATACTTTTTGCCATATAGCTATTGATTTTGCGATTTCGCGTCCGTAAGAAGGAACCTATATATAATGGTTTCTAGACAAGGCAACTATAGTTTATTGATTTACACACACACACACGCACACACAGACAGATACACACACTCACACACTAAAGGAACTAAAGATTGCGTCTGCAAAAATAGGAAATAAGAAGGCCCTTGGACCTGACGGTATCCCAAACATTGCTCTGAAAAAGGCAATAAAGATAGCGCTGGAAATTTTTCTCCACATGTACAACAGGTGCTTATAAGGGGGTTACTTTTCTGCCAAATAGAAGCTGTAGAGGCTTGTCCTTCTCTTAAAAGGGAAAGAACCACCGGACAAACCATCAGCATACCGTCCTCTTTGCATGCTCGACTCGGCAGGTAAGATCCTCGAATGGATCATGTACACAAGAATCGAGGTGATAGCTGAAAAACATCTGTTAGACAGACAGTTTGGATTCCACAAAGGAAGGTCAACGGTCGATGCCATTGACCGACTAGTCAACACCGCGAAGGACGCAATTTCAGGAGATAGATGGGAAAATGGTGAGAAGCAATACTGCGCAGTAGTGACGCTGGACATGAAGAATCCGTTCAACTCTGGGTGGTGAAACCGAATCATGGAAGCTCTTGATCGTATCGGTACCCCTAAGTACCTGCAAAAGTTAGTAGCTAGCTACTTCACTGACAGAATCCTGCAGTATGATACAGACAACAGCGTCAAGGAATACAAAGTCAGTGGAGGAGGGCCACAAGGCTCGGTACTGAGACCGTACAACGGCCTACTCAAATTGAAGATCCGAAGAAAGGTAACGCCCGTTACATTTGCAGATGATGCCGCTCTCATAATTATAGGCAAAAAACTTTGAGGACATCAAGAATATATTCAATGAGACATTCAGCAAGTATGCTGGCTGAATGGATGAATCAGGACTTGAGATGGCTAAGCATAAGACAGAGGTAACGCTTATAACTAGCAGAAAGAAACGCGAAACGATCACACTACAAGTCGGTAAGCACGAAATTGAGTCACAACCATCTATCCGCTACCTAAGGATCAAGTTGAGCACGCTAGCACTAAGGCATCAGTAGTCGGAGGAGCGCTATCTCGCCTCATGACAAATGTTGGTGGGCTTAAACCGAGACGACGAGCCCTCTTAGCGTCAATAGTTACATCAATACTGACTTATGGTATTGCCATCTGGGCAAGAGCGCTAGAGATGTAGGACTGCTAAAGAAGGATATATCCAGTAAGCCAGCAAATGGCACTAAGAGTTGCCAGTGCGTTCAGAACCGTCTCCAGAGACGCCGCACACGTAATCTCAGGATTACTGCCAATCGATATCCTAGCCGAGGAACAGAGAAGAATATACCAGCACCGAAAACATAGGCAACTGGATGCAGATGACTGCAGAAAAAGAAAAAGACAACAAAGTCTACAGCGCTGACAGGTACAGTGGGACAGCTCCAAAAAGGGCAGATGGACCCACCAGCTTATTCCACAGATAGCGGAATGGGTCAACCGTCAACACGGAGTTCCCAGTTACTACCTGACACAGATGTTCACTGGAGACGCATGTTTCCGACAATACTTACACAAGTATAAGCATGAGGACTCATCAGAATTTCCAATGTGCCATGGAATAGAGGAGGACGGAAGGCATGTGTTCTTCACATGTCCGAGATTTGATTCACAACAACGGAGGCTCAAAAATGCAACCGACATGACGATCACGCCAGAAAATCTGGTACGACAGATGCTCGCATCAAAAATGGCATGGAATGCCACAACGAACTTCGCCAGGGAAACCATCGAAGAGCTGCGGAAAGAAGTCAAGAAGAGAAGAAGAGGAAAGAACAACGATCAAGAAGTGCGGGGCGCCAGGCTATAGCGATCGAATAGCAAGCTCCCTACACTGATTCAGGGGCACGTAGGTGGTTGGGTTGAGCTCAATTTCCCTCATCCGATGCAGAGGAACGTAGGTTCTTGGGTTGAGACTATCCATGGGATAACAAGGCGACCGCACACATGCGTACGCTCTCCGAGAGAATTAGCTGTGATCAATTCTCCGTGGTTGAAAAAGAACGCAGAAGAAGACGACCGGACGATGCAGTAAGAAGAAGACGACCGGACGACGCAGTAAGAAGAAGATGACGACGTAGAAGAAAAAGAAGAGAGCCTCTTATCCTGAATCTCGAATCAACAACAACGGTTGGGGGATGTAGGGAAGGAAAAGAATAAGGAAGAGCAAATCAGCTAATGCCTCCCCCATGAAGTAATACCTAGTGGCAGTTCCGCGAGGGAAAAAAGGATCACAGAAGAGAAGAGGTTGGATTTCAGTGGGTAGGGGTCCTGCTATGAGTCAAACAGAATCTGGTCCGTCCATTCGACCAGATAAGTTATGCTGACAACTTGGCAAGTCTCACACACGGGGAGTCCCGCATGGCTCCTGACATGGCGCGTAAAAAGCATTCTCCACCTCTTCGGATAAAAAAACACATACACATATACACTCACACTCACACGCACACACTCACACCCACACTCACACGTACACATACACATACACACTCACACTCACACTCACACGCACGCACGCACACACACACACACACACACACACACACACATACATACATAGCTGATAGCTGATAGTGGCGGCGATTTTGCCTATGAAAGTATATGTCAAAAGAAGACTTTTGGCTGTCTCAAATTTTTTTTTCAAATAGGGTGAATGTACCAATTACCGGCAGCTTAAGGAATCAATGCTCCAATTAACAGCACTTTAAGCTGTATATATTTCAAAAAGCTATAATAATAAATAAAAATAGTACCAAACTGTTCAATATGTACAGCA
>JAWWMK010038027.1:0-12364 GCA_035047105.1 Galeopsomyia nigrocyanea
TGCGAGCTTTGATTCCTCGACATTGTATCCTAAAAATTTAAACCCAAGAACCCTTGGCTCTTGGAGCTTTAAACCCCAGACAGTTTAACCTAATATCTTATACCCCAAGAGCCTTCGTCTCCAGGAGCTTCAAACCCAAAACAGTTTAACCTAATGACTAAACCATTGTGCCCTGGGCTCTTGGGGCTTTAAACCCGAGACAGTTTAACCTGAAACTTCAGCCCTAATACCCTGGGCGCTGCGAATCTTAAACCCGCGGAAATTTAACCGCAATAACGATACGCCCAACAACCCTGGGCGCTGCGAGCCCAACACATGTTAACCTAAAAACTTAAACTCCAAGAACCCTGGGCTCCTGGGGCTTTAATCCCAATACAGTTTAACCTAAAAACTTAAACCCTGGGCGCTGCGAGCATTGAATCCAACACATGTTAACCAAAAAACTTAAACCCTAATACCCTGGCCGCAGCGAGCCTTAAACCCACGAAAGATCAACCTTAAAAGTTAAATTGTATAGCGCTAGGCGCAGCGAGCTTAATATCCACGGCAGGTTAACCTCAACACTGAATCCCCTAAGAAACCATGACTGTGAGCCCAAACCTATGACAGGATCACCTCAAATTTCTAACCCTTTTTTAACGTTCTTTCCGTTGATTAACCAGGGATTTCATAGTCTTATCGGTCAGTAGTCTGCGAGCCTTGACTATATGTCAATTATTTTTATTGTATTCTCACTTGCCCTCTACTCTTCCATCTAACACACGATAGATTAACCTCTTATTTTTAGCAGCAGTATTTTAGGAACACATTTCCAAACGGATGTTGTTAAAACCTTTACGCCATTTTATGTAATAATATCTCTACTTTAATATATACCATATATAACTGTTATTGAATATCTTGAAATTTTATTTTTCCAGCACAACTAATCATGAAGATTTCGAAACTAGACTGGAAAAATTTGTCAAGAGTAACCGATTCGGATGAACGTCGAATTAAAGGAGCTTTGTGCAAGGACTTTAAGCATGTGATTAAAACTGTTTCTAACAAAATATTGGAAATACATAGGTAAATAATGATCAAAATAAGTTAATTGAGGCATATTTACTTTCACTTAACAGTGCATCGATCTTATATATTATAAATTATTAAATTGTTCAACAGGAAATCTTGCTCTGCCAAAAGATATTCTCATGACGTGCATGAAAATGATGATATGGATACGGTAAGTTGGAGCCCTTGTATCCAACAGCTGTAATTACAAGCATTTCACCTCAAAGTATGAAATCGATACGAAAATTTATGGTTAACACTACACCTTAATCCGTCTAAAATATTTTCAACACCCATTATAATGACATTTCCTTCTCTAGTTTTCTCGTAATTACGGCAAATGTTAATGGGAAAGATTTTTCTGTATTAATATAGACAGTAATTGTATGCAACGTCTTTAATGTTTAAATTTTTTCGCAGGAAGAAAACGTCAATCTGGATGCTACTGAAGTAAGGAATATTCTTGATAAGGATTTATCATTATTCTTTTATACTGCAAGTATAGCCTTCACATAGATTAAGAATATTCATCTTGCGAGGTTTATAAGAAGATTACAAAAATTTAATGTCAACTACACACCGCCTTCTCGAATAGAGTTAGGAAAGTCAATTCTGGAGACAGTGCACAAGAGTATTGTCGCGGACAAAAACTTTTACTTAAAGGTACCGACGGCGTTTAGGTAGATAGTAGATGGTTGGTACAATAAGAGCACAAACAGGAAGTATTTAGTTTTTTCAGTGAGAAATATAAATATACCTCAAACTTTTTTAATGTTTTTTGATACGTCGATTGAAAGAGAAGATGGAGAATCAAAACGTTCAACATAAAAGTTCCAGTCATAGCGCGAATCTAGTCGTAAAGATTTTCGTTACAAAAGAATTGCTAGACTTACTTCGAGACATTTTGAATGTTTTTAGAGAACCCAAATTAGATTCACTATTAAAAATAAGAGATGTCCATAGACTTAATTATTACCCAGATACTAGATTTCGCTACTTACGCGATACATGTAAGAATATTTTGGATGATTTGGAACATTTGAAATCATTATCCTTAGTTGATGATATAGTGCTGGATGAAAAGGTTGTTGAGAAACTAATGATGTTGGATTTAAAAACGTAATAACTACGATAGTCGAACATCTGGATCCAATTTGTCAGTTAATTAATAGTTGTCAAAGTGCCAATTGTAATGTAGCCGATGTTACCGAATTGTGGTTGTCTTTAAAATTGCCTACTAATGCCTATGATAATGACATTGCTGCAAGAATTAAGAAGGCAGTTTATCCTGTTGGATATGCAGCAAATTTAGTACATCATAGATATAAAGGTCAACGATTGAATGAAGAGCAAAGAAAAATGGTTTACGTATTTTTGGAGAATTACTTAGACGGCGAAGCTAAACTTCAATTAATTGATTATTTGAATACTGACGGGAAGTACAAAATATGGGCTGAACGGCTTAAGGATCCAATTAGTTTTTGGATTAACCTAAGA
Organism: Galeopsomyia nigrocyanea; assembly: GCA_035047105.1. Lineage (NCBI taxonomy): Eukaryota > Metazoa > Arthropoda > Insecta > Hymenoptera > Eulophidae > Galeopsomyia > Galeopsomyia nigrocyanea. Next base: position 2,551 of record JAWWMK010038027.1, read on the forward strand.
AGGATGAAAATTTTTCCAGAACTTGCAAATGCAGTGATCAAATTGACGCTTATTCCAGGATCTACCGCCCTATCGGTAATCAGTGCTTATTTGAGCATGTACTTTAACAAATAAGATAATAAATACTATTACATAATGTATCTGATAATTCTCTTGATAGAACAACAATGTTACATAAAGTTTTCATAATAAAATGTGTCTAAGACAAAATGGTATTTTATTATTTACATGACATTACTCTTTTTTGATATTCATAAACGTTTAAAAAAAAGTTATTTTGGTGTGATGTTACATGATAATTGATCCTTTCATCTATTTTAAAATCGAAGTCATAACTGCAAAGATTCAAATAAGTAAACAACCATGTATTACGTGTTACCTTAACATCGAGCTCGGCCCAGTTTAGCCAAACCTTTGCAAAAACCTGCTGTAAACCTATGCCTATTTAAACCTAGTGTATATGTAATGAAAAAATTATGTGACATAAAAGTTGTGACATCTCATCTATTCATCTATGATATACGTGAAAAACACTTTATCAAAATCATTCATAACAAATGTGTGTCTATCACGTTTATGGAAAATTTCTTTCAGATTCAAATCCTTAAACTTGGCTGGTATAGAATAACAATTTATCGCAAAATCAGTAAGTAATTTTATATGGTCTATGTGAGGCTCATATCGAGCGACCTTCCAAAATAGCAGAGGATTATTTTCTTGAATGTTTTCGTACAGTGTCTGGAAACATTTTGTTTTATCAAAATAAAAACCTGCCGCTTGAACAATCTCTGGCTGCATCTTTTGTATTTCAAATAAATAAAATAGTTCAGAAACAGACTGATAAATTTCTCTGTTTAAAATGTTGTGATGGTATTTTGGATTGAAAACTTTTGTGAATAAGTAAAATGGACCCATTACGACTCTAATTTTCTCAGCTATAATTCTTTGGTTTCGAAAAACTAAACTAACTCACTAAAATTTTGGAATAAACCCCCAATGACTTGCGACATCGTGAGGTTCCCCAAATTAATAGCATTAGGCAATTCATGTCCTATTTGATTTTAAAATTGTGTAACAATAACATTCATTTCCAAATTACTTATGAGATCAAAGTGTAATTGCTTAATCAGGTGAATAGCCTTAGCAATCTTAAAATATGTAATTGTAAATTCTTCGTTAAAGTTTACTGATGAAACTTCCTCTAATGTGTATTTTCCACTATGCAAAACAAAAAGTACGTCACGTTTGGAATCTGTTCTAACCGTCAAAACCGACACGGCAATAAAATCTTCCAACTTCATAGAATTATCTGAACCGGGATGATTATGAAATTCAGCCTTATTGATATAAGTTCACTCGTTACTTTCCAATCCCAAAAGTTTGGTTTTTATAACCCTATATTCATCTAGAACGATAGATCCGTCGTCTGATGTAGTCACAGGTCCATTTATGTAATTTACAATAAGTTGTGAAACTCTTGTATGATCTCTACCTTTGATTTGTGCCATGACTATATCAGCTGCTTTGCGACCAACGTTAGAGAGAAAGATTTAAAAAGTTATCTACCAGTTAAATGAGTCATGCTGATATAAAATTTCATTGTATTAATGTCACTCGTTTTCAATTATTCAAGAACTCAATATACGTGAAGTGAATGTCATAAATCTGTCCTATAAAAAGTACTGCGTTTTCCTGTTAATACTCAATGATTTTTTTTAATCAGTAGCGCCAATATACTATACATCTTTATTTATAGCCACCTATTTCTTCAGATTTTGAAATACACGAGTCAGTTACTACGTTCAATATGCAAATGGAAATACACCACTATAAAGTTTTAATTAATCCATGTGAGATGTTCTTAAAAATTATTTTCACTTCTAATCACTTTCACAAACTTTGTATTGAATTTCAAAAAATTTTATTCCACAACATAAGGTTAGTGCCAGGGTATCGAAGAGTCAAACTAAAAAAATTAGAGATTACTTGTCTTCTATCCTTCGATACATGAAACCAGCATCAGAATTATTTCATAGGCCTTTGGCACTTCATCGTGTACAAATAAAGAAATCACTATTTCCCAACTGTAATACACAAGAGAGCTTACCGATGGAGCTTTCATCTTGTCAAATGTATCGCACAGCGCTGGCCATATTATATACTGGTAAGATGCTGAGGTATGTAGCAGAAGACTCGTTGGAATGCACTCCTTGTCAATATACAGGGTGATACAGAAGGATTGTAGTTCCCGGAAATGGTTTGTCGAAAAAAATTTTATGAATCGATTGGCGTTTTCAAAAAAATTTTATCTTCATAACTGACCGAGAAAATGAATTTTGAAAATTAATTATTTCGGCCAATGAGAGTGCGGCTGCAAGAGTCAGCGCAACTTCCCCTTATTTGTTGCTCTCCCCACCACTCGGCCATAGCAGCGAGCGGCAGTTGAAGCGGCGCTCGGCGCGCTGTGTTGGGCCGACTATGCACTCAGCGACGATGTATGAACTGCTTTTTTTTACATTGTAACGGGGAAGATATTTATTGAATAATTAATACTGCACCGTCATCTGAATTTTTTTGCTTTTCCGAGCGTGCGAAAAGTCGCGTCTTTGGCCACGGCGTGTCAAACATTACTATAGCCTAGCGATGTGAAACACAGCTAATTCGTAGTCGGTGCAACCTTTGATAGATCCGCCCAGGCAAGTGCTGGACGGTTCGCGGAGGCGGCGGGGTCCACCCGTTGACCCGTTGACGAAGATGTAGAGAAGAGGTTGCAAGGACTTGCATGCTCATTACACGTAAGGACTTATTTTGAGGACTTTATAATGACTTTTTGAGGACTTTATAAGGACTTTTTAAAGACTTTATGAGGACTTTTCGAGGACTTTATGAGGACTTTTAGAGGAGTTTATAAGGAACTTTTTTGTGGACATTATGAGGACTTTTTGAGGACTTTATAAGGGCTTTTTGAGTGAACTTGGAAAGTCCTCATAAAGTCCACAAAAAATCCTCAAAATAAGTCCTTATAAAGTCTTTATAAATTCCCCAAAAAATCCTCAAAATAAGTCCTTATAAAGTCCTCATAAATTCCTCAAAAAATACTAAAAATAAGATCTCTAAATGTCCTCAAAATAAATCCTTACAAAGTCCTCAGAAAGTCCTCAAAATAAATCCTTATAAAATCCTCAAAAAGTCCTCATAAAATCCTAGAAACGTCCTCAAAATGTCCTAAAAAAAGTCCTCGAAAAGATTAATTTTTGAGAACTTTTGGAGGACTTTATAAAGACTTTTTGAGGACTTTATAAGTACTTATTTTGAGGATTTTTTGAGGACTTTTGAGGACTTTTCAAGTTCACACAAAAAGTCCTTACAACCTCTTCTCTATATCTTCGACGACGGGTGGACCCTACTGCCTCCGCGGGTCGTCCAGCAATTGGCTGGGCGGATTTATCAAAGGTTGCATCGAGTTAACTGTGTTTCACATCGCTAGGCTATAGTAATGTTTGACACGCCGTGGCCAAATACGCAATTTTTCGCACACTTGGAAAAGCAACAAAATTCAGATGATGGTACAGTATTAATTATTCAAAAATATCTCCCCCGTTACATTATAAAAAAAACAGCTCGTACATCGCCGCTGTGTGCATAGTCGGCCCAACACAGCGCACCGAGCGCAGCCTCGACTGCCGCTCGTTGCTATGGCCGAGTGGTGGGGAAAGCAACAAACGAGAGTAAGTTACGCTAACTCTTGGAGCCGCACTCTCATTGGTCGAAATAATTAATTTTCAAAATTCATTTTGTCGGTCAGTTTTGAAGATAAAATTTTTTTGAAAACGCCAATCGAATCAGAAACTTTTTTGCGACAAACCATTTTCGGGAACTACAATCCTTCTGTATCACCCTGGCCATTATAAGGCCAGAATTAAAATTAATAATGGCTAGGTCTTGAGTTGCGCGCTTCGCGCGCATATTTTTCTGTTTGTTTATATCCTGTATAAAAATTTCTATTATTTACATAAGTCAAAATGTTAAAATGTTTAAAATGTTCTAAAATGTTCTACAATAATAAATATTCTTTAATCATTAATATTTTTCTCTAATTAAATATTTAAAGGATATTTACTTATTTACTTACATTATATACGAGCATTACTGCTCTTTACGTGTTGTTATATACACAGCAGATTAGCGTAGAGTTTTCAGTGTGATGCAGCACACTAGAGCAGAGATGGGCGTTGATGACGTAGAAGCCCTGTATTCTACGGCAGAGTCGGTGAAAACTGACGGAGGTGGGGCTTGAACCTGGTCCGCAAGAACCAAAGTCTCACACGCTACCGCCTGAGCCACCGAGCTCTACATTCACCATAAAAAATATTGATAAAGTTTTCGTTCCTTCAAAATATGTTAAAGAATTTCCATTTCAAATGTAAATGCAGCAGGATTTGTAAAAAGAATTTTTTTTTTGACAATACTTATCTCATTAATGTTCTTAATATATCTAACCTGTGTTAGCTCTTTTTACAACAGCTCTGAAATTAAGGCATTTTAATATCTAATTTTCTTGCCAACGCTCACTCGGTACATCAAATTTAGAAGTACATGGACACAGTCTCAGTGATTTTGGTTTACCAGAAATAACTAAATATCTAGAAGATGATGACAATGAATTAACAACTGAAATCAATGACAAAGACTGACACCTTGCAATATATTCGTTGAATGCCAAGCAAAAAGAAATATTTGATAGAGTGTTAGGAAGTTTAACTGGAAAAAATCAACAATAATGTATCTTAATAGATAGGCCAGGTGCAACTGGAAAATATTATCTACTGAATGAACTAATAGAACATTTGTAAAATATAAATGCAAATACTATATGTATAGCTTGGACAGAAATAGCAACTAATCTGAAAAAAATGAAAAAATGGTATACTCGACGTTTAAACTACCATTGTGATTGACGGAGACTAAAACTTGCAATATCAAGTCAGATTCAAATGAAGGAGGTAACCTAAGGGACGTGAAGGTGATTGTATAGGATAAAATTTCTATGGCATCAAAATTGGCACTTGAAGCGGCTGATCGTCTACTACGGGACGTATGAAATAATGACGAATCATTTGAGGTAACGTAATAATCGTTTCCGGTGATTTCAGACAAATTTTACCGGCGGTTCGACATGGTAGTCGCACAACAATCATAGAAAATTCTGTAAAGAATTGTTATCTATGGCCAGAATTCTATCGAGTAACACTCAGCGAGAACTTGCGAGATACAGATGATGACGAATTATTCAAGAAATGGCTTTTATCAGTTGGTGAAGGAAAATGTTATAGCGAATATGAAGAGGAAAACGAATTAACGGAAATGCCACATTCTATGATTGCCAACAAACAAGACATCTTCAAGGAGATATTTGGCAAAGTATTAAAACTTAACGATGCGAACTTGAATAACAAAGTTATTTTGGCTCTTAAAAATAAGGACGTATTGGATATCAACAGCGAGATATTAGATATAATGGAAGGAAAGTACATAGAATACTTAAGTACTGATACAACAGAAGATGTTAATGGTAAAAATATGGAATCAATCGTACCAGATGAATTTTTAAATACAAAGACGCCAAATGGACTCCCACTTCATATACTACGATTGAAAGAAGGTGCTGTGATAATTTTATTGAGGAATTTAAATATAAGTGAAGGACTTTGCAACGTACGAGGATGGTTATTCAAAACATGAGAAAATACTCGATTCAAGCCAAGATTACAAGTGGTACTCATACTGGGAAGTCAGTTTTTCTCCCAAGGATATGCTTGTCGGCATCAAAAAGAGGATTTTCCATTCAAGTTGCAACGAAGACAGCTTTCGATCAGATTGGGTTTTGCAATCATCATTAATAAATCACAGGCACAGTCTTACGATCATGTCGGAGTATACCTCCCTACACCGCTTTTCAGCCACGGAAAATTATTATTGATTAACAACGCTATGATTAAACTAACTAAGAAAAAGAAAAATAACAAAATCTACACAAAAAATATCGTTTATAAAAAAGTATTATACATGATTGATATTACAAGGCTGAACAACAATTGATCGATGAACTTTTTTAATACGTCGTTTCTACTTGACGAATCGTTGGTAGATTGTACAGATCCTGGCAGTCTATTCGCATGAATAGTTCGTCGTTTCTGGTAAGACATATGATTCTTTACATACTCTAGTACTTTTGATTATCATTTTTACGAATTGCATAATTTTTTTATCACTTACAGTTACCACAATCAAATATTCACATTTAAATCAAATGCCAAAGAAATATCACGTAGTGGCAAGGTGACCCTCGCATTGCCTAATATATACGGAGGATATAGTGTCACTGCAAAAAAACAAATAGCTTTGTTATTTTTAATGTAGCCATCTCGCCGTCGCAAGTTACCGGTTCCTAGCTCGGATGTAAATCCGGTATGTTGAGGTATGAAATCGTGAAAGTATAAAATATTTATTACAATTTTGTCGATTTTAAATCATGGAGCGTCAATGTATTACCAGCCCTTGGCAGTTAATACTCATTGTTATTGAATATACCTCTGTTCTCTTTGTATCGACATTTAACTCGATGCAGAATAGCTAATTGGATGGTAGCAGCATACGGAAACAACCTCCAACATCGTATCCATCACACTTGTACGCAGATATCACAATGTAGAGGACAAAGAATACTTCTTTAAACACGCTGGATTGTTCCTTATTCTATTTACTAAACGAATGATTTTTTTATGCAGTTACAACATCAATCAATTCATGCTGATATCAAATAAAACCCAAAAAACAATTATTGCCAAGTTAAACTTCGCATTGCCTAATTTATACTAGGGATATAATGTCATAACAAAAAAGAAATCATTTTATTATTTTTTATGTGGCCTTCTCGCCGCCGTGAGTTGCCGATTTGAAGATCGGATATATGTTCTTGACAAATTATAAAATATTTTTTATAAATTCGTCGTTATTATGTAATGAATCGTTAATATATTTCCAGCTTCATGCCGCCTTATAGCCATGGACGTACGTTGATGAAGTAATCCCACATAGCCTTATTTATACGAAGGAAATAGTGTCACAACAATGACAGCTTTATTTTTTTAATGCGGTCACCTCGCCCTCGCAAATTGCCGGTTTCAAGCCCGGACATAAACACAGAGGAAAAAAAATATTGCGTGTAACAACATTATTCTAGGTGCCAGGGTGACTCCCAGGTCGACGGGGTACCATTCACAAGAAAATTCGCCAGGTGTTCCACAACATCCCAAAAAATCACCAGGTGCTCCAGAAGACGATGTCCAGGTGCCAGGGTGACTCCCAGGTCGTCGAGACACTATCAACAGGAATAGTCACCAGGTATTCACCACGGTATCGCAAAACATCATCAGGTGTTCCACGATATCCCAAAAAACCATCAGGTGTTCCACGATATCCCAAAAAATCACCAGGTGTTCGAGAAGACCATTTCCAGGTGACAGAGTTACTCCCAGGTCGACGGGATGACACCAACGAGGAAGGGTACCAGGTATCCCACGATATCCCCGAAAACCACCAAGTGCTCCAGAAGACGATGTCCAGGTGCCAGGTTGACTTCCAGGTCGTCGGGACACCATCCACAGGAATAGCCACCAGGTATTCACCACGATATCGCAAAATATCACCAGGTGTTCCACGATATCCCAAAAAATCATCAGGTGTTCCACTATATCTCAAAAAATCACCAGGTGTTCGAGAAGACCATGTCCAGGTGACAGAGTGACTCCCAGGTCGATGGGATGACACCAACGAGGAAGGGTACCAGGTATCCCACGATATCTCCGAAAACCACCAAGTGCTCCAGAAGACGATGACCAGGTGCCAGGGGACTCCCAGGTCGACGGGACACCATCCACAAGAAAAGTCACCAGGTGTTCCACGATATTCCCGAAAATCACCAGGTGTTCCAGAAGACGATGTCTAGGTGCCAGGTTGACTCCCAGGTCGATGGGACACCACCAACGAGGAAGGGCACCAGATATTCCACAATGTCCCCAAAAATCACCAAGTGCTCCAGAAGACGATGTCCAGGCGCCAGGGTGACTCCCAGGTCAACGGGATACCACCCACGAGGAAGGGCACTAGGTGTTCCACGATATTCCCGAAAATCACCAGGTGTTCCAGAAGACGATGTCCAGGCGCCAGGGTGACTCCCGGGTCAACGGGATACCACCCACGAGGAAGGGCATCAGGTATCCCACGACATCCCAAAAACTCCAGTAGAGTCCAATTAAAAAATTTTATCGTGTTGGACCAAGAAACGACGGAACGTGGTGGGACACGGTCCATATCTCGGACCATGTTCATGACCATGGTCACTTACAATAGTAGTACCAATGGATAAAACACAATACCCTCTAACCATCCATCATTCCAGATTTCGATTATAACCATTACGGCGGCCCATTGGGCAAGAAAATCCATTTGGATGGAGGAACGAGGAACGCGGACGAAGAAACCGAAATTTCCATTTCCATGGTAAACCATCACTTTTATCTCGGACCATGACCATGGAAATGGACATATGATGATATCAATGGGTAGCTCTCGGTGCCGCCTAACCATTAGTGGTTTCAGATTTTGATTCCAACCATCATGGGCGAACCATTGGGCTAAAAAGCGCACGGTCAACGCGAAAAATCAAGCGTTAGGTTTTTCCTACGCCTCACAACATCCATATGACATCAGGCTTAAATAGTGTTTGATAAAGCAAAATAATGCACCTAGAATAAATATTATTCATCACAAAGAATCAACAGTCATAAAAATAACATCCAGCAATTGAAATTGTCATTATTAAACGCTCATCTGAATCATCTCATGCGTAAAGCGTAGAAAGAATATTCCACATTTGCAAGTCTCTTCAAAAACCATCCATTATTTCACTCCTCTTTCATTTCAATGTGATCTCCACTCACTAAACCATCAACATATTAAAAAAAAACAATAAATAAATAATAACTCCCAATAGCCGATGGTCAAGAATTGGCGCATTTATTATTTCTCCTAGCAGCTAATAATACTTCTGACAACATGAAACTACCATCGGGAAGCATCGTGGCTTTTAAAATTGATAGTGATTTTATGTATGGAAGGACATTAGAAATTTGCTCCCATAGTATAAATTCCAAATAATTTATTTGGATAGAGAATTGCAATAAAGGGAATGAGTGCTAGACTAAGAAACTTTTTGCTCTCATAAACTGTTAACATTAACTGTAAAAGTTTTCAAAAGTTGTGATATCAATTTAATATTAACAAGCCAAAGTGATGTTAATTTGGGAAAAGTTGTGACTTTAGAATCGGTATTATCTATATAACAAATCAACACTTCAACGAGAATGATTAAAATCAAAGAGTTATAAAATTGAGAATGACAAAGTCCAAACACGAATACCACAGCGGTACCCAGTGTGACGAGGCAATTGGGCTTCTGCAAGCCATTGCTCTTCTGTAGCTCTCTATGCCAGTTCGTCCACCAAGGCCAAGCTGAGAATGTATATGTATTGCACATATACTTTGACGCCTGTGTCTTTTACATGTGCTGAGTTGCGATGGGACCCCCCTCCGACACTAGTAGACAAGGAAGAAGATAGACACGTAGAAAGAAGAAGCGAGCGCGCTTGCGTGTGGCAGTTGAGCGCGCAAACGACATAGAGAGAGACAGCGCGAGAGCTCATGCAAGTGCGTGAGCAAGCGAGAGAAAGAGACGGAGATAGTAAGAGAGTAG
>JAWWMK010038058.1:0-12355 GCA_035047105.1 Galeopsomyia nigrocyanea
GACAGAATCCTTCGAGGAACTTTCATTTCTATGTAAAAGAAGGCCACTGACCAAGTTTCAGCAGAATCCATGACCCAGAGGGTTGGTCCTCCCCTTGTTAGTTGGGAAAGCTAGACAGAATTGGGAAAAACTGTCAACTGGTGAGAGGCAGACCCCATTAATGCACAATGATATACTTGTCTTGAGAATTGTTGGTGATATTCCTGGCAATTACCCAGCTGTGGCTCCTGCTAATCCTCCAATGGCTGTGGCCAATGCTCTGGCTCCACCACCTGCCAACTTTGGCGTTAATCTTGCTCCCAATGCTGTGGCTCTACCTGCCAACTTTGGTATAAACGTTTTTGCATATCCTGTAGCTCCACCGCCTACCAACCTTGGTGTTAATGCTGTTGTCAATGCCGTTGCTACACCTGCCAACTCTGCTGGAGTGAATTTTTCTGCATATTCACTGGCTCCACGTTCCAGTACTGCCAATGGTGATGGAACTCCTCTTGGCCATCGTGTTGGAAATATTGCTAACAACAGTCACTTTGGAAGTACCAATAGCAATCCCGTTACAAAAGCACTGAAGAGAGCATATAAAAATAAACCCACTTTTTGTGGATATTAACAATTGATTTCTGGCGTCAGGGGACAAATGGGTGATTCTACGTCCAGTCCACCAGCCCCCAAAAAGAATAGGTTGGACCTTAGCTCAAAAACTGAACCACAACCGTCAACGTCAAGTTCACAGCAAGCCAACAATGTGAATCAAAGCGCAGGTACAATTATTTTATTATATTTTTTGTCCAGTTGAAATTTTTAAAGTAATTTTTACTGATTTCTGAATTTATCATTTTTAGCAGAGAAATCGTCTAAGCTCTTGACGATGTTGGAATCAAAGGTTGCTGATTGCATTGCAAACTTGATGGCTGAGCTTAAAGAATTCACGGATTTACAAAGTGGAATTTATTAAAGTTCAATTGAAAATCAAAATTGTATTTTCTTAGAGAACTTGCCCATTATGATGCGGCAATTAGTCACTGAGCTGCTCCAAGAAGTGTTGCCTGGATTAATGCAGGAAGCTATTGCTAATGCAATGAGTAGATCAATGTCATCTTTACATGTACACGTACCGATGCAAGCAGTTCAAGAACCTCAGGTGAAAGAAGAGGTGGGAAATGGTGACGATGAACAGGTGGAAAATGGTGACGATGAACAGGTGGAAAATGGTGGCGATGAGGAGGTAGAAACCTTGGACGAGAGACAAATTCATGATCTTTTGGACTACGTGGATAAACATGGGACACATGCTATGGACTCAAGAAATGATCCTGTGATTCTGGAACCCTCAATGGAAATAGCTTTTGACCACCGAATCCCTCAAACCAACGACACCGAAAATGAGAAGAACAACGAAGAGGTACAAGATATTTTCATGGTTACGGGCCTCTACGGCGAAGAGGATTCCGGTGACGATGGCGATTTATAAATAAGTTTTTATAATACTCAACATTGCAGGTCCCTGGAGATTGCAACATTTGTTTTAACGTGCGGAAAAAGCCCAAAAAACTAACTTATGGACACATTTTCTGCAAGAAATGTGTAAAGCGCTGGTTGAAGACAAAAAACGACAAAACCTGCCCAATATGCCGAACTGAAGTAGCTCAATACAAAATTATAAACGACACTTTCACTTTTTATATTGATTCAGATTCCGACAGCTCAAACGGCAACCATCATATGTCGGATGCTTAAAAATTTTGAAAAAATTTTCATTGATAGACATTTTCCGGCAATTACATTTTAATATTTCACAATTCATGAAAAATTCTTTGATCTTGCAATGTTGTATTTTAAATCTATTACCTATCTGTTCTTCAAAATTGATTATAGTAAAAATAAGTGAAAAAATTCTTTAAGGATTTAATTATATGCTTCGTACTTTTTGCCTAAATGCGCACGATTTTTCCAAAAAATTTTTATTGAAGTATGCGTTATAATAATATTTCTTAGTATTAAATTATAAAGAGCTTGCGTTGATGTTTGAAACAACAAATCACTATGTAGAATGATCAGCTTATAGCAGAGGGTGATCGTGTGCGATACGAATTAAGTTAAGATTTTGATTTAAAATTCGTGTAAGCGATGTCACAAATAACAATAACGTGCACCAAACCATTGCAGCTAGTATTTATATAAGATAGTTAATGTCGTAGAGAGCGACTATAGCATATGCATGTTCTTTTAAGATAAATCATCTTTCCATATGGATTAGCAAATTCATATTTTAAAATCCATGTGTAATTTTCACGCGGAAAAATAAGTGGGCGGCTACAAGAAAAAAATATGTAACACGGACGAGTATTTGGGGGCACTTGGGAGCCCGTAATCCCGAATTAACACGGACCAAAGTCACTCGCCGGTACGGAGCGGCCAGCAAACGCCCAACATTTATTGCGAAGTCCAACGCGCCTCTAGAGCTCAACTCGCGTCTCGGCAAGCTAAAACCGAGGAGCACTCCGAGGGGAAATCTCTAGGGATCGTGATACCGCACGCCTCGTAAGGGACGGGACTACTTCTTGTCAAAAGTTGTTGAACACCAGTGTCCCGGGCAATCGGGATTTAACCCTGGTAGATGATAAATTACCGCCTGTCACCGTTGCACGTGGCAGGTCCACCGCTGTGGATAAAGGGTCTCGGCCGGGAGAGGTTAAAGGTGAATAGCCTTTTGGCCGCGGAATTAATTCTCGAAATTTCTCCTAAAGTGTTCAACAATCTAGGCTTGAGGAGAGTCCGGACACGACGACATGGCCGTCTGGTGAGTGGGATTCGTGGAAGGTCTTCGGACAGACCACGATCCTGCTCGTTTTTTTTTCTTTCCCTTCGGGGAAAAAAGCCCCAGATGCATCAGGTCACCATTTAAAAGAGGTGGGCCGCGCCTAACTCGAATTTCGAGTTAAGCCCAATTGGAATTTTGAATAATGGATGGAAATGATAGTGATAATGCCTCGGATGGGTGTCCGTTGATACTCGCGGCTTCGAGCAACGCAGGCATTGGGATGTGCAGCCCAGAATTGGCTAGAAACCGCAACATTGAGGATCAGCCCCGGGCTGATCTGATGACCAGGAGAAGGTCCGAGCGAATCCGAGCGAGGAGTCAGGATCTATCTCCACGTCGTTTGCCTCATACCAATCAACACCTGGCAACAGAAGGCCACGACGACACGATCGCAGAAGGCCAACCTATCATTGGATCCAAGGTTCTCAACCTGGCGTACATGGACCTAGCAGTTGTGGTAAATGGGGACACCCGGTGTTCTCGCTGCAATGATCTTTTTCAAAGCAGCAAGGAATTAAACTCCCACATTCGAAAGCGACATCTCGACCTGACGGTGAAGTGGATATGTGTCTGTAACAGGCGCTGTCCTACGTTCCAATTATGGTCGTGTCATAAGCCACACTGCCAAGGACTTCCGATCGAACGCGAACGCCAGGCTTTCCAATGCGAGCTTTGCGACTATTCGTGTAGCTCCCAGATTGGACTGTCTCAGCATGAGAGGCATGTCCATGAGGATCTGCGAAACGAGAAGCGCGCTCGTCTCCTTGAGCAACCCAAAAGGACGCCAGGTAGAGTACTCACAAATTGGAACGCTGATGAGCTTGACCTGGTCGCCCGGTATGCCGAGGAATTCGAAGGCGAACGGTACATCAATGTGCGAATTGCTGAGCAATTCCGAGAAAAATATGGCGTTGACATGAATTTGAAAGCAACTTGGGTTAAGCGTATCTCCGACCTCAGGAGAACACAAGAGTTCAAGGAACGAGTGCAACAGTTGGCTCAGCAGCCTCGAAATATTGGTCAAGCGAATTCTGTGGCTGATAGAGGCCCGTTCGAGTCCATTGAGGAGGAGAGCGGGTCCCGGTCATATTAATATCGCCCCCGGTGGAGGCAGCAGCCGACCCGGACTCGAACGGCGACAGCCATGACCACTTCGAGGATACATCCGAAATGACTGCCGAGAAATTCGAACAGATCGAGCAACTGTTCGAACGCACAACACCTCACGAGCAGCCGCCAGGAATCACTGATGACTGGAGCACTCCACTGATAAGTAAGGTTCATAAAGCTCAGCCAGTGGAAATTGAGAACCACCAGTTGGCCGAATGGATATGCAGGGTACAGTACGTCATGACCTTGAATGCAGATGGAGCAACCCTCGACGAACTGTATGACCAACTCATTCCTATCATCAACGCTCCCGAACCAGAAGTCGAAAGTGACAGATCGTCTCAATCGAACGCACGACGTCCCAAGAAAAGGGACAAACATTTCTCCCGGAGGGGTCGCAGAATCCACTGGCCCCACAGAAAACGTTTTGCCTATGCCAGGTGCCAAGAGCTCTTCAATTCTGAATCGAAGAAGTTCGCCGCAATGGTCTGGGAGAATGACCTCTCCCTTCTCGATCGAAAGGACCTTCGTCGGAAGCAGTCAGAGACATCTATGAAGACCTCTAGGGTTATGAGGGCCCACCCGTATCACCGGTGGAAGTTAAGGATGATCCGATCTCAACATCGCGTATCCTTACCCCGATCACCCCACGAGAAGTATGGAAGAGGCTCTCACAGACCTCGAACGGCTTAGCGGCAGGCCCTGACAAGGTAGAAAAGACAGATCTGATCGGCAAGGGAGTCAGTACCACCCTCTCCATGTTCTACAACTCTCTCTCTCTCTCTCTCTCTCTCCTCTGCAATTACTATCCGATCGCTTGGAGAGAGAGAGAGAGTAGAACGGCCTGTATTCCGAAAGTTGGTAAGGACAGTTCCAACGTCCGCTACTGGCGGCCTATTATGATCTCGTCGATGCTAAGCCGGGTATTCTCTGGCCTGCTCGACAGCCGTCTTACAGCCGTCATCCAGCAATTCGAACGCCAGAAGGGATTCATGAATGAGAACGGCTGCTGCAACAATATTCAACTATTGAAGGAAGCCATATTGAACGCAAAAAGAACGGGAGGTGTCATATCGATTCAAGATGTGAGTAAAGCCTTTGACACCGTTCATCATTCGATGATAAGACAAGGCCTCAAGAGGAGAGGCGTCTCAAGTTATGTTGCTTGTTACATCGCCAAGATGTACGAGCATTGCTTCACGGTGGTGAAGGCGCAAGATGGGACGGTTCGGGTTGAACTAAAGAGAAGCATTAAACAGGTTGTCGAGAGACCGCGAGGAGGCAGAAAAACAGCTCCGGGCATTCTCGGACGACCTTAGTAAGATGGGTATGACCTTATCCATCGATAAGTGTGCTACCTTTGAAATCGTGCCCCTTCCCAAGAGCTGGTGTAGCAGGGATCCTGGTATCACTGTGAACGATACTGCAGTGACCTACGTCAAGCTTGATGAGGCTTTTCGTTATCTTAGCGCTAAGTTCTCTTCACGGAGGGGCCGATCAAAGGGTAGACCACCTAGAAGAGACCATTCGACGAGTACGCCGATTACCGCTTAAGCCAATGCAGAAACTAGACCTCCTGCAAACGTACTTGATGCCCAAGTTCATCTATGGGCTCATAGTGAGTACACCGGCTAAGGCGGTTCTGCAGGAGATCGACCGGGTCATTCGAAAGCATGTGGAGGAGCTCATGCTCCTTCCGCGCTCAATCAGCAACAGATTCAGCACGTGTTTCTTCCAAAATTTTTTCCGAAATTTCTTCTAAGTCCCTGAACCAACATCTCTCTAGAGAAGTCTCGTAAGGTAGATTGCCATAAGGGCAGTGTGGGGTATCGGTATCCATCTGGCGCCTAATTTCATCCTTTCAACTGTACAGTAGTCTGGGTCTCTTAGGGCTGCCATACTACTTACGAGAGTACCGTCTGAGTTGGTGGTAGCATCTCCAATTCAATTGTATTTTATAATTCGTTATGAGTTCTTTAAACAATGCCTCGGATGGGAGTCGCGACCGACGCTGACGGCTTCGAAATAGGAATGCGTCGAACCTTTCCCTTCATCTTGAAATCTCAGGAATCTTTCTGTCGTTGCCGTTTGCACCTCGCTCGTGTCCACTGTGCGATGCTGCCCGTGTAGATTTGAAGTATTTTTCTTTGGACGACGAAATACAGCATATGGCAGAATACGATCAAGCCGTGGTTGTAAAATTTCAATGTAGCTTGTGCCACAAGACTTACAGCAATAAGCAATCCGTTGTTTGTCATGTTGGCCGCTGCAAAACGATGGTCCGGGTGGAAAAACCACCTGGAGAATTTGCTTGCACTGAGTGTGAACTCACATTTGAGACAAAAAGAGGACTTTCAGCAAGCAAGCATCCCGAAATCAGAAACGAAAAAAGAAAGCCAGCAACTGTTCACTACCTTGGCACGATCAGGGACGGAAAAGTGTTCAGTGCCAAAAATGTTATGGATTGGCTTGATATTGAACTTCAATACTTTAGTGATAATGAAGTCGATACAATCGCCGTTATGACTGAGACGATTAACATAACAAGAAAGCAAATCACAGATAAAAGAAATGAAAAGAAATATAGATTGCTGCGTGAGCAATAGTTAGAAGATAATTTGAATATGAATGCAGAGAACTCTTGAGGGCGCCGTGGGCGGCATGCCCGAAGACATGATCAGCAAGAGGGCCGTGGGTTTACAACCCGAAGAGACGGCAGTTGAAGAGGCCGTCGATGCAGTACACGAAGAGTCGATCGATCAACGGGCCGTTGGTATTACACCCAAAGACACAGCCATTTGGGAGACTGTGAGCAAAGAGCTCGAAGAGACGGCCAGATCACAAGAAGAGGGTATGATATCCGAAGAGTGTATGGAACCCGAAGAGAACGGGAGCTCTCGTTGTCTGAGATTACTGTCGATGAAACAGATTTTGTGCCCGATCATGAATCGACGGTTCTATCGATTGCCCATGAAAAGTCAACGGGGCATCGAAGGACTTACACTGAGTTGCTTATTGGCTAGCTCGTTGAGACTAGCGGTCACGAGATCAGTGTTAATGTTGATCCAGAGTCACTTCAAGCGCTAGAGAGCACGATTCATGAACAACTGCTCGAGTGCGATCCAGGCCTCGATGAAAACGGATGAAAACGAGGTCTTCTGGATCGTCAGCACTCTCCAGTCAACGCTACAAGGGCTCAAGAGAGATAATCTCTCTGATAATGGTTCATGGACCATTAACAAACTTATCAGTATTATATTATAGAAGCTGTGATAAATAATGGATAGAGCGAGGTGCAGCTCGCAATGATCGATGAAGGGTACGGTCATTACTCTTATTGGAGTAGATCCGAATAAGAGCAGGAAAAAGCATAAATTTAAGCGCGCCACGACCGGTAGGCGCCTCAAGAAAATGGATATTTATGCAAAAACACAGTAAACCTATAAAAAGGATTCAGCTCAGTTGGCCAACAATGTTCGCAAGAACGTTGGCTGGCTTAACCAACCTAGTCAGAGTAGGCCTGAAAAGGATGAGATTCCGGCCGAACTCTAGGGAGTTGAGCCGCAAATCGAAATTCCGGACTTGGGAGAGCCAGAACCAGAGTTGAGTCTACATCATCGTGGAAACAGCATCGAATCACGCTAATACCTAAAGAAGGAAAAGATCCTAGTAGGTCAGAAAATATGCGGCCCATCACGGTGGGCTCCATTCTCAGCCATATATACTGAGGATTGATAGATGGCAAACTGCGAGAAGCTTTTCAACTGAACCCTAGGCAAAAAGAGCTTGTGAAAGGGCAGAACGGTTGCTACAACAACGTTAGAATTATGAACGACATTCTCAAGAGCGGCCAAATACACGATGGTGTAGCTGTACTTATTGTGGATACAGCAAAAGCGTTCGACTCGCTGCCGCACGCCACAAAGGGTTACCAAGGTTGGGTGTTGAGCTCGTCACTAATGCTCATAAGCGAGTTCTGACAACGATTTATCTTGGTGACGAGAGATTTGATATTGAACTCAAGCGTGGCGTGAAGCAAGGAGATTCATTGTCACCACTGATATATTGCTTGGCTACCGAACCAATTATTAAGCAACTACAAAAGATGGACGGCTTTAAGGCGCTCGATCACAATATATCGGTCTTAGCGTTTGCCGACAATCTAGTCCTTACAGCAACCACTAAGGCAGATCTAAAGAGGCTATTTGAAGCCTTGTTTGAGTTTCTATGGAAGCTCAATATGAAATTGTCGATCCCGAAGTTTCAAGCGTTTGAAATAATCGTGCACGGAAAAACGTGGTACGTTGATGATCCTGAGATCACAATGCCAGACGATCAGAGAGTGCCGTACGCTGGACCTGATACACGAATTAGATGTCTTGGGATTACGCTGACGTCATGACCTGGCGTTGTCATAGACGACATACAGAGAGACATTAATGAGGTAGTGATGAGGGTAAGGAAAGTTGCGCTCAAGCCGTCACAATAGGCGAAACTTATAGAAAAGTACATCCTACCACACTATATATTCCAACTCTCAATCGCGGCTGTATTAACGTCGCTTTTAAGAGGGGAAAGAAGACCCTGTTGAGCTTGACTCTAGTCTGGCGCTGTAAGAAGACATGAGAGGTGTAGCATAAGTGGGAGATGGCAACATCGCCGGTGAAATACCACTACTTTCATCGTTTCTTTACTTACTCGGTTAGGCGGAGCGCTATATCAATCCTATGAAATTTGTTAACTCGAAAAGTAAATATAATACCTGTATTATAATTGATGAAAACTGTATTATAATTGATGAAAAACTCTAATTCTTGCACGAATTTTTCAAACTTAGAGAAAGAAATGAGAAAAGAGAAAAATCGCCAACAAGGGTTTACCTGATTTGTAGGTTATACGATGAACGACAGGGAGAGCGAGTACAGTGCAGTGATAACAGGTGCAGCTAGGGTTAGCGAACGATTTTGCTTAGCCGTAGCCCCGAGGGTGATATTCATACACAATCGTGAGAGGGGCCTTGCGGCTGCTTTTCGGCGTTTGACCAAAGAAAGTAGTGGTGGGTCGCCGGAACGATCACCGATTGGCTCTCGCGCTTCTTCTTTGCACGCGTCTGCACGTGCTCAGTCATTGAGGGTGGCAACGGTGGGAAGTCGGAAACGGGGAGAGAGCGCTGAGCGGTGGACGAGTTTCCGACGCTTGAGATTTTCTCTTGAAAGTTCGATTGACGGAATTTTCCATTGCATCAGCCGAAGAACGTACCAAAAAAAAATTGTGAGTCGAGAATAAATGGCAAACTCGAAGCGTATTCGCGTATTATTATATTTATTCAATAATAGCATATGAGAACTGCGCCCGTCAATGTGTTATCAAAAAGGGGAATAAAATATATACGTTAATTCACATTTGAATACCTCGAAGATTTTGTTATAAACGAAATTATAAAGTTTAAGAATGAATTTTTTTGAATAAGCTGTAATTTTGGCACGAGTAAAGATATCTTTAACCAAATATATATAAGAAGGTAAGTGCAAAGAAAGGTATTCCTGTGCTTCATCAATTTTTCCAAAACAGTGTCGATGACATTGAGGCCAGATAAATATTAGTCTACTGATAGTTGTTTTAAGATACCACAGAAAATAGTAACTCTATCATTGATTAGCTGTAACTTTGACATCTTCAGAGTCTGTTCATGCAAGCCATTCATTAAAGCTTCAACATCATATAATTTTTCTTCAACTTCCAAGTTTAAAGAGAATTGTTTATCGAAGTTTTCCCTCAACGCAGCAGCTTTTTGATTATTATTTACTTTCTCTTGCTTTATAGTACAGTTATCTGCATTTAACTCACTTTTTCAATCATGCTGGGTATGTCACAAATATCATCATCTGTTTCATTACTATATTCTTTCTCTTCTTTTATAACGCAGCTATCTACACTTAACTCATTATTTTCTATATTTACATGTGCTACGTCTTTGATTGATTTTTTATGGCGTATTGAATAATAGCATCTTCATCTTCAAGACAATATTCCATGGACCATTCCTTGATATTTTTCTTTAATGGTTTTTTCAAGGCATATTGCAAAACATGATCATTGTCATGATTTTCTCTTTTTCTGATAACGACTGCTATCATCACTAAGTACTATAATTTCATTTTCATTTGGAACAGCATCACTTACTTGCATATTTTGAGTGTAATTTCTCTTTGACTCAAGGTTCTAAATTTTCAAATTCAAAAGTATAAGTTTTGAAAAAATAAGGATATGTAAAGGCAAAATGTTCATTTTCTGCCAAATGTATGCCTAACAATCTATTATTAAATTTTGGTCCAAATATAACAATTTGATATTAATTTACACCGCGGTTCTTCCTCGACTTCGCTATCTAATTGCAGAGATATAGTATTGTCGAGCTGTTTGATTTTTTAATAAAATCCACTTATTTAAAAAACGCATAGCATTATAAGCTTGTTGCAATAAAGCACTCAACTGCTCTCCAGAATCCCCTTTTTAGCTGCACTTCCATATATCCCGCGCAAACTGTACCATTCTTTTTTCACTGTCTCTCCTGCAGAAATATAATAAAAATTATATATAACACAATTTAACCTTTTTATCAAACTCATATACGAGCTAATTTTACTATCCAAATTATTCCAATACTCAGAAAACTTTATTTTCATGTCAAAAACTAGAGACGAATGAAATTGTTTTTTTTTTCTTATCATTTCTGAAATCTTTGTTCGTCGATTTGTACATACACTTGTCTTTTCTAATTCTGCCAATCAAGTTATACTTGGAAGTCGTCATTTTAGTACGTTTTTTTCTCCATATTTCACTATTACACTGTAATTACTTAAGATGATGAAAAATAATTTGTTGTATTTGAACTGCACTTCAATTTGCAAGAAATTGCGACAATTCTTGTTTCTACGTGTTCCTTGAGGTTTTTTTACATCGGAAACGCTTATAAAATAAATGTTAAGTATTGAAGGTGAACAAGTAGACACACGGCGCGTACGGCTCGCACGGCGCCGCTGACCCCCGCGGAGCAGTGAGCCGCGGGGCGCGCGACCGTTAGCGTTCAACTCTACTCTAATCTGCTAAAATCGTCACTGCACTATTGTTTTCTGTCTACCTGTTTTTATCGGGGGGCGTGGGAGGAGGGTGATTCTGACAAGTTTCGAGTTTACTGCACGAATTTTTCCAGAACATTCAAGTGTATACGCATTGAAACAATACTACCTACATCCGAGTGGTAACCTTGCTGACAAGTCAGTTGTAAGCGAGCATCTTTGAGAGTAAGATGTCTCGTTCTAAGCTAAAACGTACGTTGGTCAAAGCGTTAAATACTACCAGCGGATTCAAAAAGTGCAAAAATCTTTTTCTCAAATATGTTCAATCAAAACGTGAGAAAAAATCTGGCGATTTCACAAAAGCACCTGAAACATTTTTGGAGACACTTTTTCTACATACATGGAAAAAGGTGACTATTTGTGCTGAACTTGCAGACAAACTTGTTATGCAATAATTCGTGAAAAAACAAAAATAACAGACAGTGGCAAGATCCCTAAATCAATTGAAACCTACGTGCAAACTGAAATTTCGAAAAGTCGAACAAACAATGGCACTGGAAGAGCGAAAAAAAATTCAAGTAAAAAGGGCGGTTCTAAAGTTGTCGATGGTGAAACGACCGACAAACACAACCAAGATGTTCCTATGGATATTTCCGAAGAAAAGTCGACCTGGGACAGTGAAAGCAATCAACAAAATACTGCAGGAAGTGAAGAATCTTGTTTGAGCAAAAGTGAAGGTAAAACGATTGTTGAAGATAATGAAGATACTTCTATGGATGCTGTTGGCGAGGAGTCTACTATCGATAACATTACCATTCAACAAAATACTTCAGCGGGCAAAGATTATTGCTTGAACAAAAATGAATTGAAAGAGAACGTAAGAAACTTATTGAATAAATTATTTGATCAGCTTGATTTTGGATCTTTTAAACCGATAGATTTCAAAAATCCGAAAATTATTGAACAAACTATAGATAAATTATCAACTTCTTTGAAAACGTTATTAATAAAGAATTATGATTTACGTGAATCTGAAAAACCAAATCGTTTCGAATCGACACTGACTGAAGAATTGCAAAGTAAATTAGCTCAAGTAGACAAAATGTCTGAAAAAATACATATTTTAACTATTCTTCCATCATATTAGAGCTGCCGTCGAATCGCAAAAGAAACTGTTTGCACTTTTTACGCTGCCAGAGCTGCCAAAGAATTACACAAAAGAAAAGAAATTTTATCTTATCCCGATGCTCGCACGAGAAAACATATTATCACTGAGGAGACTATCAAAATTGTTGAAGATTTTTATTGCCGAGATGATATCAGTCGTATGTATCCGGGAATGAAA